>RBZT01000781.1:0-157509 GCA_003693705.1 Polymyxa betae
CAAGAAGCTCATGTACCTGACCTTTGTTGTCAGTATGATCGAAATAAATAACACTTCCTAATTACGATTATCGTCTTCATTCTGAGCTATAGCTGACATTTCCAAGTGGGCTCTGCTAGCTCAGTTGGTAGAGCATTGGTCTAATAAGCCAAAGGTCGTCGGTTCGAGCCCGGCGCGGAGCATTCCTTTTTTGCTATTTTTGCCTCCCATGCTTTAATTAGGCTGGAATTAGTTCTGTAGAGACGCCCGCGTCCAGCTTTGAAAGTTAAGTTTTCTGCGATTTGATTGGCAAATTTGTATTTATAGGTCAGCCTGACATTATTGATTCGCCTTCCTAACATGAGGGGGAAGTTCAAAAAAGAAACTATTTACATCGGTGAGGCCTTTGGTCTCGACCGATGACGTTAGTAGATTAACGGTAGCACGATATTGGTGTTGAACACAAGATGAAATGACCACAAGTCAACCACTATCTTGTCGTGGGAGTTTTCTAACTTGCTTAAGAGGCTGCGTGGCGTTTGTGCAAATATTTCTTGAAGGAAGAACGATGCTTCAAGTCTGAATCTGAAGGCAAGTTTAAACACGATCAGAATGCACGCAAGGACCAATCTCCACTTGAATAAAGATAACGATGATTGACAATGTTCTCTCGACTCCTTTGCGATGGACATCGCCTGCCCGGATCTGGCTTGCAGACTCTGGTTGCTCAAACCACATGATGGCGTTTGATTACCGTCTGAGGCTCGTGTTGCAGCTCATGAGGTTTGATACCCAAGCGCTTCATGTTCCAGATCTTGATTCCGAATCTCTTATCTGTTTATGAAGCTGTTATTGACTATCACCAGCTCGTATTGAACATCAAAGTCGATTGATAAATCAACAAACGATATTTCGCTAGACGAGCTAGTCCGGCAAATTTGCTGTCGTTCGTGTCAAAACCGTCGATCATCTGGAGTAGGCTCTAGATGATCTAAATCTTGAACGCCCATAAGGGCATCTTATCGATTCTACTGTAAGAGCAGGGTCGTGCTTTGCCTGCAATAGATCTGATTACAGTTCTACGAGTTTCTTGACCCCGAGACAAAGGTGCAAGAAAGGCATTCCGCTTTTGAAGTTTTCTCGGTAGGCGTTGTTCAGGTCGCGGTTATTCTGCTCAATCGCGTTTGTTGAAAACAAAGCAAATGATGTTGGCAATCTCCTAACAGAATGCATTCTTCAGATATCGCAATAATCGGAGATCCAATGCGCATAACTTTTTGATGGATAAAAAACAAAGTAGGTAGATTCGTTCTGCGATCATTTTGGATTGGATTGGATTGGATTAGTCGTTAACAGGCGGCGCTGTATCCTTAACGCAAGGCGATAGTGCTCAGGCATCGCCTGACTATTTTCCAGGACTCCTACTTCCACTTTCGGAGCCATTTCATATTTCACACTTCCTGGATCAGTTTGATCACTTCAGCTTTGGAAACTGTCTGAGCCAATTAACGTTTTTCCAGTTCGTTTGTCGGTGTTCACAATCTGAGTACGAATCCTGAGTGTTAATAATAAGAAGTTATACTTGATGCCGGTATAGCCAGTACTCTTTTTCGTAGTGGAGCAAAAGATCTGCCCTACTGGCATCTCCCTCATGCCTGAATTAGACATGATTTGCCAATGTTTCATTGAACCAAGGAAAGCTACAGCGAGCCATCCTGATTATATGTAGGGTGCTGGAGATCCTGCTGTCTTCGTTCGGTGTCAAATACGGCGACCCTTCGGTTCGTTGTATACAGCCTATCGATTATTTGGTTGCAGTTAGCCCCAGGAATGCAAGTGATCGTCATCTGGTAGCACTGCATAGTTTCACAGCGAATGCAGTCAATCCAATTAACAGGATGGAATTCATAGACATCACGCGAAGCTAACGGTTGAAGCGTTTAAGTAATGCAAACGCGAGTTCAAAATTCAAGAATTATTTCAGAAGGTCCCAGCAACAAACCGCTATCTGCGATGAATACATTGGAGTCCAATTGTTTGAATAATTAGAACACGAAATTAGAAAGACAAAACAGATTTTGCAATTTCGGGGGTTGATCGGTTATCTGAATTGCTGTATTCTTCCAGATAATATAGAATTGCAATCAGCGTGCTGAATCAAACCAGCAGATGCCACAATATCAGAACTTGATTTAAACATGGCGCGATCGCATTCCGAGCAGCGAGTCGGTTGCAGGGGGTCGATGATAATAGCGGTCGCCTGGAACCGTTGAACTTGTGATAGCAGGTGGATACAGTCACACCGGCTGATTTCTTTGGACATTTGCTGGATACTGAGCTCGTTTCTATAATCCGATATTAACGAGCAAAGCTTTTCTTTCAGCTGCAGTAACAATTAGTCATCCATCAAGTGCCGCAACATATCAACAGCAACGATGCAGTAACCAATAAATATCGCAACGATATAAACACAACACATCAAAAAAATTCAACCTGAGGAATAACAGCACCATCTGGGATTTCTGCAATGAATTTTGCCGGATCAATAAAATCCCTTCTCAGGTGAGTAAGGGCGATGCCGATGCGGTCATTACTTGCCAGCAGCAATGTGAACAGCTGAGCTCGTAAACGACGAGATCTTTTGTGTTCGACGAACCGAATACCTCCGATGACGTCGCCCTCTTCCACCATCAAATCAAGAGCGCCCGAGTTGTTGCCCATCCTCCTCAGTAAATACAGTTGGCATTCGTACAGCTTAAATTCGCTGCATACATGCAGAGCTTCATCAAGATTGTAATGGTTGGACTGTTGAAGAAACAGAAGGAGTTTGTCGGGCTGAAACTGAGCATATAACGGCACCTGTTTGTTGTGGAGGGCGCGACCTGCTTCTCGATCAAACTCGAATAGAGCATGAAGATAGACGTGCAAGTGTTGTGGCGAATCATGCACCTTCTCAACAATCGCTTGCGGCGAAAGTTTAGCGGTAACAAGCAGTCCGACTGCCTTGGCAGCAGAGAGCTCGAGCAGCTGATTCAGATCGGCTTGATTCAGCAGCTCACGATGGCGCCGCAGCAAGTCGAACACTAATTCGTTTTTGACTCGAAGCAGAATATTCAAAGATTCGAGCAACTGAGACGTCTTTTCGTATAGCACAGCGATGCTGACCTGAAAAGTCTCTTTCGACTTCATTTCGTCGCTGGCTGATAAGCATGCCTTGAGAATCGCTTCCGGGTTGTAGATCGACGAATCCCATTTTCTCAACAGCAACAGGAGCACATCGGCATCCGATTCGGCGACCTGAATCAGGACCATGTTGTAAACAACGGGAGATAGCAGATTGGGCTCTGTGCAGGGAATAACGCTAGCGATAGTCTGTGCTAGAAGCTTGGCGCTATAAATGTACAGGATCCATTTCTCCCAGAGGGCCATGTTGTTCCCAAGCATACGTGGCGTCGCCTCAGTCACATCGTCATAGCGGCCAGCCTCAAGAAGATTGGTCAGATGCATAATAGCTATGTCGTCAACATTATGTTTTCTCAGATTGGTAGCAGGATTGAGGGCCAGCTCGGCAGCTTCTTCAATCCTTGAATTGTCCAGCAGGAATGTGATGTGATCGTCATCGTTTCTTGGTCGGGCAACCACGACATCATATTGGTATAAAAGAAGGATGCAGATATCAATCCTAGATCAAAAATCAATCATAAAATGTCATGTAAGGAAAACAATAAAATAAAGTTTAGAACAATGGCATCATTGG
This sequence comes from Polymyxa betae, assembly GCA_003693705.1. NCBI lineage: Eukaryota > Endomyxa > Phytomyxea > Plasmodiophorida > Plasmodiophoridae > Polymyxa > Polymyxa betae. The sequence goes on from RBZT01000781.1 coordinate 3,737, forward strand.
TAACTGGAAAGTCATCACCCAGGAACAAAAGTCAAAGCTCGATCGATGGCGACAGCAGCCTCATTCAGCTTGATTTGCGAGCGCAGCTCGCCGTGAATTGTCAGAAGGTGAAGTTCTTTGCCGCCTGGCAGCACAGCCAGAGTAGTATTGTCAAAAGGGACGCAAGCCCTGATCTGATAGGAAGTCTGGAACCGAGCTAAGAGGGTCCCGACGGAATCAACAACTTGCAGGACGTGAACAACATCATCTTGAGCTGCAACCAACATATTGGCAGAGAACCAAGAGAGGCTGGCTCCAAATTCCCTCAAACGCCTCTCCTGCGAAATAAAAGCAATGCGCTCCATAGTGGCTAAATCGAACACCTTCAACAAAATCATTTAATCAATCTGACACAAGATGATGATAAAGTGTTGGAGAATGATACGAGTATAGCGGAAATAGGAAATGCCCCAAAAATTCAAGTCAAAAAGCAACGAAAGAGCCAGAAATATGGTACCTTTACTCCGACGTCGTTAGCCCAAGCAATTAGGGAGCCGTTCCAAGCGATAGCGGTGATCTGGCCTTCACCGCGATGTAGCACGGTATCCTGGTTCGAGAACCAATTGCTGCTATTGAGAATTAGCTCACCGGAAACACCACCCAAGGCCACCGAACGGATCAGGAGCGCATGCGTTGGACGAAACGCCACAGCCAACATTCGTTGAGGATAGTACAGCCTAAAAGCAAGGATTATTCGGGCGTTAGAAAATATGCAGAACCGAACTTTGGAAGATGCGATCAAAACATAAGCGATGCTTACATCCAGGGATTCGAGTCCATTTTGAAAACATCTACGATCATAACAGATCCGTCGCTGGACGTCGCAGCAATCTAATTGCCATTGAATTCGTGGAGAAAGAGAATAATGTGATTCAGGCCTTCATAACCGCTCAACAAACGGACTATAGAGCAAGTGAAGCCAAAATAAGAAACAAGCGACACTACAACTTAACTCGAAGAAATTTATTTCTCCTCGTAAATAGTTGTAGATTTTGCAAATTGTTTTCAGAAAAATGTAAAAAAAAAACAAAACAAATGCTATGATCAAAGCAAATCTGTCAACTTGTTGAAGGCAGTGCTGATTACCGATTCCATGGCGTCGTCGATCGCCAGAGCCATGATTTCACCAAACTGATGCTGCATAAAGGCGCGGATACAGGCGCCAGTCTGCTGAAAGATAAACACGTTCCCATGGCGAGTCCCAACCGCCACGAATTTTGAGCAGGCACAGACGGAAGTTGCCCCATGACCGGATCTTAGAGCAGCGACAATAGATCCATCAGCACTGAGGTCTGCATCCTGGGATCAGTCAAGCGGATTGTCAAGTCTAATTATCATCACCTACTTTGACAGTTCAGAAGCGGCTCGTCGAGAGTGCTACTGTCGGCGACGAACGAGTCAGTTGTCATTGTCATCGCCGACCAGGACCGATCATCGATAGAACGGCAAGAAGGTCAGCAACTAACTGAAGAGGGTTCCGCCGCTACAATCACTTTACGATACCATCCAAGAGAAACAGCAAGAACTTCTAAGCTCATGAGTTAACATGAAACACTTGTTAGCTGCATTTTGATGATTATAAGCAACAAACAGACTGCCAATGACGCACGTCCACTTCAGATTGGCAATGATATTAAACATCAACATAGAGATAGAAAAAATAGGTGGCAGTCAAGAATGCAAAGAACAATACTATGACCATGCACGCCAATGTTATTATCGACATATCAAGATGGAGCTGTCGCCAATAATCCTTCTATAATGATAACATTATGTCGGCGGTTGGGAATGCAAAATTCATTTCTTTGATGCAGCAAGAGTCAAACAGTAACCGCAGCCAATACAAGCATCTCAATGGCTTGGTGCATGGTAGCATTTCAGATTCACATCAATGACGATGACAATCATCCGACAAGTAGACTTTGCAATATGTTTTATAATTACTGTCTAAGTATCGAATCAACAGTAATCCTCTAAAAACTACTCATGACAATCTGCCGTTGAACGATGTGAGAATTGCCTTACTAAATTGGAATTGTTAATCAGTGGCTGCTTACGCTTGGTCATGTCGCATCAAAATGGCTCATCGTTTGGCCGTTTGTCGTAGCCTTCATCCATAGGTGTCAAAGGTCCGCGGCGGTGTTCACAACCTCAGTCCTTTCTCATCGATCAAGCCTGCATCAATGGAGCGCCTAAATCCCCAAACCGCCGAGGTCATCGAGCAGATCCCTACGGAGACCCTGCTCGACGTCATTCGCCAGCGCTGGAAATGTGCCACCGCTCCCGAGAAACGCCTCATTTTCATCGGTTGACTGGTGTAGTTTACCAAACTCAGGTCTGATGTTAGATGTAGGTCCACCTGGCTCTGGCAAAGGATCGCAAGCTCAAAACATTAAAGAGAAGTTTTGTGTCGGCCATTTAGCCACTGGAGATATGCTTCGGGCTGCTGTTTCTGCTGGAACTGAAGCTGGCAAGAAAGCCAAAGAGGTAACATTTTCTGTTTTCTTTCCTTTGAAAATGAACAGTTTTACCGATTGTTTATGTCCTTAGACATTAAAGTTGTTAAGAAAACTCTCAGGTTATGGACTCGGGAGGTTTAGTGAGCGATGAAATCGTTATTGGCATTATTGCTGAAAACCTCGACAAGCCTCAATGTAAGAAAGGATTCCTGCTGGACGGATTCCCTCGTACCGTCGAGCAGGCAAGGAAACTTGACGAACTCCTTGCTCAGCGCAAGCAGTCAATCGACAAGGTTATTCACTTCAAGATTGATGATGATCTGCTGGTACGTCGTATCACCGGTCGCTGGATTCATCCGGCAAGCGGTAGATCGTACCATGAAGAATTCGCGCCCCCCAAAGTAAAGGGAAAGGATGACATTACCGGAGAGCCATTGGTGCAGCGATCTGACGACAACGCTGCTACACTCACGAAGCGCTTAGGCGCCTATCACCAGCAGACGTCTCCTGTTCTTGATTATTACAAGAGCAAAGTTGTCATAATTGACGCTGCAAAATCCCAGAATGAGGTAAAAGGCGCCTTGTTCTCAGCGCTTGATAAGCAGGATTAAACTGTGTCATCATATCGAGTTTATTTTAGAAATTGCTGAGCCAGAACTTTTGTTCAATTAAATTTCGATGACCCTGCTGCGTTCACTTTAGATTGGCTCCGGATGCCTTCTGTTGCTCTTTTTCCAGCCTGGCTTTTAGACGAGCTTCCTTATCTGCCTTCAGTTTGTCTTCAATGCGTTTTTGACGCACTCGCTCAGCTTCCTGTAAAAAATCGCATCATTTTATCTGAAACGGCTCAATATGTTTTTGAAAACAACCCACCTTTTCACGTTTGGCTCGAGCAGCAGCAATCGCAGCTTGTTGCTGTTCGCGAGCACGCTTAGCCTCCAAAGCAGCTTTCACATTTTGCTGACGCTGAATCTCTTTTTGCTTAGCCTCCTCGCTTGCCTCTTTTTCGCGCTGAGCTTTCCGAGCGACTTTGAGACGTTCAACATAGGCTAGCTTTTCCTCTTTGGTCATTTTGGACATATCTGTTATTTCTTGATCTCCCAACGCAAGTTTACGAGCTTCCTCTTTGGCTTTGGCGGCTTTCTCATGAACAGATCGAATTGCTGAAAACAACTGTTAGAACAATTCGATAAAACATTTGATCACATACCATCAGACAATCCATCGTCGGAATCATCGAACATTTCATCCGCCTTTGGTGTGGCACCAACAACAGTAAGAGGCTCGTCAATATCAGCATCTTGCTCGTGTTCAATAAGCCAATTGGTCGCAGCCTCCATCGTTTTCGCATTACTCAATATTAATGCCTTCTCGGCACGGATACGAGGGAATCCCATATCCAACAGCTCGGATAGCAGTTCTTGGTTAATTTTACTGGTTAAACTGGGATCATTTTGGGCCTCAGGAGCTGAAGCGGATTGCCCGTTATCCAATGACATGGCAATCGCTTTTGCCAAATCATCTTCCACGACCATATCTGCAGGCTTTTTGGAAGGTTCGGGTGAATGAGGCAATGGTGCCGTCTCCATTGCTTTCGGCATGAACTGACAATGACACGAATTTAATGACATAGCGGGAAGCCAACCAAGTCCAGTTTTACCGATGGATCGGACCATGGCGTCTTTGGGCCATGAGGTTGAGATTTGGATGAAATTGGCTTAGCCTCAGTCGTGGCAGGCATGGATGCCATAGTTTCACGCGCCCCAGGAAAAAACTATAAAGAATCTCATGACGAGACCAATTATGTGAATGTAATTCCTACATTCGGATCAGCCCAAGGGTTGAAGCGCTTTGGCTGTGCTTTATCAGCAGATTTGGAGTTACTACTGGTAGCTGGAGATCCCGACACCAAGGAGTGCCCCTTCGATGAGAAGACTAAACCAAATATAGGTAAAAATAAAGCAGTATTATTCATTTAGGAAATTAACCCGAATATTGGCCAACTAAATTCTTGACTTTCTCCTTTAATCCAGGGCCGTTGGCACCACACATCTCGTCCACACGCTTGCCCTTGACAAAAAAGAGAAAAGTCGGCATCGCATTGATCTTCTCTTGGACAGCTACCGGCTGTTATCTAATCAAAATCTTGCAGTACAAGCCGCAGCGAGCCAAAATACCTGAGCTGCATCGACATCACACTTGCAGAAGACCGCCTTGCCAGCATAGGTCTGGGCAAGTTCATGGTAGATCGGAGTGATCATTTTGCATGGCCCACACCAGGTAGCGGTGAAATCGACGACGACAAGCTTACCACCAGCGCTGTCAAGGACAGACTTGAAGTGTTCGACGCTGGTAATTTCCACGACAGTCATTATTCTAGAACGAGCCCTTCAGAAACACAAAGAAACGATGGCTGTGGCTTCGTCTGACCTCGCAATATGGGCACCCTTTCACAATGAAACGAATTCACAATGCGAGTAATAATAGAGTGGCGCAGGAGGCCGGCGGCGATCGATTCAACTCGAAAGGAGTGGGTGGAACGCGGCCTCCCCCACGACTTCCATACTCCGATTTCAAAAATTTAGTTTTTATTTTTATTCTTTTCTGCCGATATAAATTAATCTCATTTGCAGTTATTGCAAGATTGTCAGGGACTTCCCGATCGATCGCGATCTTCTTGTAGATGTTTCGTTGCAACACTGATGATGTTGAAGATACTGATTCTTATCAGTTTGAAGGCCTGTGTTGCTTTAGCGGAGACTTCCAGCATACAGGATGTTCGGCCAGAGCCGTCCCATGGAATTCCTAAAGAGGCATTTGGTATTATTGTGGTTCTGGTGTTGATGATGCTCAGTATTGTGATTCTGTATATTAAGTTCCGCCGATTGTCGAGAACAGAATCTGCCGATACTGCAAAGCATCCTGTGATTTTACAAGCGTCAATCGCAGAGCCTACACCTATTGTCAAGGTCGAAGTTGAAAAGCTGGTTTTGGAAGCCAAATACGACATTGTTGCACACGAATCCAAATCGATAAATTCCCAAGTCCCGAATACGAATCAAGGGAAACCATTTGCAACCCTCGATTTCGATCAAGCTGGTATTGCTATAAAGAGTTTTGATGAGAATGAATCCCGGAAGAATTCGGACCCGGAACGATCGTTCCGGAAATTCCGTCTTCGTTCTCTAAGTGATGGCGACAGCGCTCTCCATATTCTTGATGCTGGCGAGCAAGAGACTCAACATTAGATCCATGTCTCCAGGCGGTGCATTCCCATTATGTGGCACATCATCACCAACCGTCTTTATCCTTAATTACCTTCATAATACATAGTGCTGCAGATGGGCTCATTCCTTTCCTTTGGATTGTTTTCTTTTGAAAGCGATCGCGAAATCCTGAATACAAATGTTGAAAACCGTGATATTGAGCGCAATCAGGAACTGCTCCCAACCACTCGAATGTCGAAACACAAATTTTTTATATATTAACCAATGATTAAATGCAGCAGCTTCTACTCTTCTTTTTGATGGATGATAGAAGTACCTCGTCGCACCCACAGTCTAATAGTATCACGATTGTACCATACAAGCCCTAATACGACCGCAGCGCCGATAACAGAAGCACTGACATTGAAAGCGTGCCATGATGACGATTTCTTCGAGCGCTTTCGACGAGGTCTGGATGGTCGCTGCGGGTGAGTTTCAGAAGCCACCTGGGCTTCTAACGCCTCCAGATTGATCCCATTCTGATGCAGCATTTCGATGAACGATGCATTCTGAGCGGTCGATTTCTTAAAGAGCTCCAGAGCCTTGGCCTTGGATTGAACAAGACCATCGGCGCCGTTGTAATAATAAAGGCCAAGATTGAACATTGAATCAAGATGTTCTAAACAAAATGAGTAAAAGAAACCGTCAAAAAGTTTTAAACAAACCTTGTTCAGCTGCACGCTGCCACCAAAAAGCAGCCTTATCAGCCTGTTGTTGCCGACCTGGAAAGTTGTGATAGATATGACCAAGATAGTAAGCAGCTCGAACGTCATCATCAGCCTCAGCAGCTTGAGTATACCAGAACACAGCTTTATCAAAATCGGCGTCGAAGACTGACAAAGGGTGAGCAAAGAAAACCAAATAGAATGTCGCTGACCAATTCCATGATGGAAAGCATGTCCAACCTGGAACATGCATTCGGTATTGCCATTCTCAGCCCCAATCATCAGGTAATGCAAAGCCGTGGCCTCGTCCTTCTCGACGCCTGAGGCTTTATTCCCATCAATATACGTGTTGCCGACACGACTGGCGGCAACTGGATGGCCACAATCGGCAGCTACTTTGTACATCGCAAAGATCTGAGAATAGCAGACGAATTAAAAGAGCATTTTGAACAACCAAACTTGGCAGCAGGAATCCAAAAAAGAACTAGAAATAAGGCCAGATATTATCGAATAAGCACACAAGAAAAAAATTGACGATTAAAATACAACCGGAAAGAAATTCGTACGGCAGTGTGAGATAACATCAAATTTGAAGAAAATTACCTCTTTTGGGTCACTAGACGTCATTTCCAAAGTCTGAGCATAAGTAAAAGCACGTTCTGGACTAAGAGTGTCTTTGCATGGTGGACCTGGATTCTGACTGTCCTCGAACAGCCGGACCCACCAGGTCGCCAGATGCTTATGAAGCTCGAGCTTCAGTATTGACACGGAAGCGCGACGCTCCAGCGTCCATTGAGATTCATCGACATCGATATTCGCCCAGAGCTTGAAGTCCACAATCGGTTTGCTAAACTGCTTTAAAGAAACTACCACCGAGTTGACCCCTTGGACAACTTTAATAGAGGACGTCTGGACGTCTTTTGGTAAACTAAGGAATACTTCAACGTCGACATCGCATTGACCCCAGGATAAATCGAAGGATAAGAACCCATGATCGAATAAAACTCGAGCACAATCGTAAATGTCAAAGAATTTATCTTTATCTATGACGAAGAGCTTAAAGCAGATAATCAATTCGATGCGAGCCTTACGAGCATCAAGCAATGTTCGAACTGAATCGGATCGCTCGCGATCTTCAATCAGATCAGCTAGACTCAGTATATTAGGTAAAGGCCATTGCTCTTCGAGTTGTTGAAAAGTGATCGTTGTCGCCATAATCGCTAATGTCCGATCGCAAAACAGTCCCTTCAAAACAATACGCCACAAAAAGCATCGAATTTTGTACGAATTTTTCGGCAAATTTTGGGAAAAAATTTATAGGAACCGTCCCGCTAATGCTTGTCGAGGAGTCCGGCCACGGACTCCGTAAATTCATCTTATTTCGAGTTGTTTGTTCTCCCTTCTTGTCGCTAGCCCGGTCGTAGCCGTCGCCTTCGAGATCAAACCATGCCGGGAACTAACATCAGCAAAAAGCGCAAGGTGAGCTTCCTAAAGGCTGTCGTTTTGGTCGCCGAATTTAATCGATTTTTCCTGCAAAGTTTGTCGCCGATGGCGTTTTCTACGCTGAATTGAACAACTTCCTCATGCGTGAGCTGGCTGAAGACGGCTACGCCGGCGTCGACGTTCGTGTCACACCCGTCCGTACTCAGGTCGTTATCCGTGCCACACGTACCCAGAGCGTTCTCGGTGAAAAGGGACGCCGTATCCGTGAGCTCACCGCCCTCGTCCAGAAGCGCCATAACTTCCCCGTTGGCAATGTGAATATGCCCTTCCTTCTTACTCGATTATCCCTAACAAGTTATTAGGTTGAATTGTTCGCCGCCCGTGTCGAGAACCGTGCTCTGTGTGCCATCGCCCAAGCCGAGTCTCTTCGCTACAAGCTTCTGGGAGGTCTGGCCGTCCGTCGTGCCTGCTATGGTGTCCTGCGATACATCATGGAGAACGGCGCCAAGGGTGTCGAAATCATCGTCACGGGTAAGCTGCGCGCTGCTCGTGCCAAGGTCATGAAGTTCAAGGACGGCTACATGATCAAGACCGGTGACGCCGTCAACAAGTTCATCGACAAGGCTGTCTGCCATATCAACCTGAAGCAGGGTGTGCTTGGTATCCACGTCTCTATTATGTTGCCGTCCGACTCCAAGACCGCCGCTCGTGTCACGCCACGCTCGCTTCCCGACGTTGTTATCGTCCCTGAGCCAAAGCCTGAACTGGTCGTGACCGCCGCTCCAGCCTTTGTTGAGCCTCAGCCTGCCGCTGTCTCCCCGGCTGTTGACACTTCTGCTGCCTTTTAATCAATGAAACTTGTTTGAAAATTACAATTAGTTCTATTTCATTCGCAGTGCTATGCTGTAGACTTCCTGCCATGATCGAATCTTCCATAATCCGGTTAGATAGCAGATTCGAATAGCAAGGATGTCACGGAACATGGTAATAGCTCCATCCAAGAGCGAGACTTTGGATCCGGCGATCTCCTGCCAGTGAATTGCCACTTCTTTCATGGGAACTTTGAGCTGCCCAGCGAGGAATATCAACTCGACATCAAAGGCCCATCGCATCAGGTGTAAATTTGCGAACAGATCTTGGGCAGTCTTCCTTGTAAATAACTTGAATCCACACTAAAACAGAATAAGTTATTGGATGAGATATTGAACATCTAAACCTGAGTGTCAAAAATCTGGACGCCTGCAACCAGTGCAACCAGCATGTGAAAGCCGTGCATCAGAAAGTTTCGAAACCAATGTCGCTTGGCAATAGCTTCGGACTGAAGATGTGCTCGGGAACCGATAGCAATGCCTTGCCCGCCTTTTTCAATATTCTACCAGAAATAAATTTCCCGAAGCTGAGGTTTCATATGACGCCTACTTTGATTTCCCGTTCGAGCTCGGTAAGATCAGAAAACCGAGAAGCGCCATCAGCATCAACCATGAGCATATACTGGCCTCGAGCGTGTAGCATGCCGGCTTGAACCGCAGCACCTTTACCAGAATTCTTTTCTAAATTAAGAACTCGAACAATATCAGATCCATTAGCATTAGTATAGCTCTGGGCGACAGTTTCGGTCTTATCGCTGCTCCCATCATTGACGATAATGACTTCGAAAGTCAGATCAGGATTTTTGCGTTTACGTTGATCTAAGAATCGAAGCGTCTCGTCCATCATTATAGGCATCCGGTCTTGCTCGTTATATGCTGGAACGATAATTGATAAATTCACACTGGGCTCGGGGTCCTGAAATAAATTGGGAAAAGGCACACGCTTGCCTTTGTCGGTCTTAAATTCTACTTGCAGCTTCACAGTCGTCGCCGTTGTTATCGACTTGTACAAGGGTTTGAAAAACCAGATCAACATATAGGCCTGGTCAATCTGTTATTACTTTCTTCTGATGGCATGCCATTACATACTAAGCCTACTGTCAAACCTCCTGCAGTCAGGAATGTGACATTCAACATCCCAATAAGATGACAGAGATGACTGGAGTAAGAAGTCGTGGAGAAAGACACTTGGATGCGACAACCTGCTTAAAATAGAAGCGCTCTGAACTTCTTGAAAGTCCTTTGGATGGTTTTTCCAAGAATAAAGCCCGAGCCGTTGGAGAGAAAACTCTACGAGATTCCAATAGGCAGAGACGTCTCGAGAATAGTGAACCGAACCGTGAAATGAGGTTCAATCGGCCGGGCGAGAAGCACCCTATTCAGATTCCAGAAGAGACCGCCGTACTAAGTGGTAACACCTTACAGATGTGATGAGATTCTATCCAATGATGAGATTTCTACTGGACACAACCGCTAACCTTCGTATCGATCTGATAATATCCAAACGATTTAGAATAATTTCTTCTGGATATTCTGTCTAACTGCTATATGCCTTACTATACAAGCGGCTAAGACGCGTAATAATCAATACTATTACTGTATTTGTTTATTTTCTTTATCAGCTAAACTGTCTGATTTCAATGACATTGGTATAATATATTCAACCAACCTAATGAATCTGATTCCGAACCTGGATTTGTGACCATTTCGCAGGCTGGTACTTTATAGAATGAGCAGGAGGAGTCTCTGGAATTTTCACAGTCAGACGAGGCCTAACTGGTGCCGAATCTCCAGATTGCGGTAGAGTCTTATTCTTCGCTGATTCTAACAGAATGGATGGCTTAATTTTCTTGTCTTCCATGCCCTCCATAGGGATCACGATAGTAGGACCTTGAACTGGTCTGTGCTGAGAATTAGGACGCGATGAGGATCGGTTGGATTGTAGACACGACTCTTCTTGTTGATGCCCAGCAGCTGAAAGGCCCGGTGCTGAAGCTGATTCGACAGCAGAAGAAGGCGGAGCAGGACGTGAGAATGCTGCGCCTGTTTGGCCACCAGTTGGCAGCTTCTCAAGTTTAACCTCTGCACGCGGACCACCCCATGTTCGAACTCGGAGTGTCCAAACGCCATAGAGCTGAAATAATGCCGACATGATTGGAAGGAATAAAACAATAAATGGATAGCACCATGCGATCTTCAAGCGGTTGATCTTAATTCCAAATCCAGCTACAAATAGCCAGATTGGAATAAAGATGAGCAAAGCGATGGTAAGAGTGAGAATTGTTCCACGACCAAGCAGTTGCTCCGATAAAAACACGTACAGAAATAATGGGCCGTTTTTCAGAGATGTAAACAACTGTAAGATCAGAAGTCCTGGGACATGTTTCCACAGAACTGGAGAGCATAACATATGAATCTCGTTTCCAAGTGTTCCAAGATACCAACGACGCCGCTGTTTCATCAGTCCGATAAATGATGAGCATCCCTAATCACAGATTAGAACTATTACTGGTTTTAACAATAAGGAATACCTCTGTTTTGCACCGAGCTGCAGAACAGTATCCAATCCTATACTGTTCAGGGCATCTCTCCATTAACAGATGCGTCAGATAACGATCTTCGCCAAGATGGCATCGAGCAAAATCTAACGAGTCTGTTGAATTTTGCTGGCTGAAGTACTGCTCGGCGACAGATTGAAGAGACTCAAATCGTACGATGGTCAGCGCTCCAGGCAAACAAGAGACCGAGCCCAAATAGTCTTCTGTGGTTCGCTGCATCATTTGCGACTCGATATATTCAGTATCTTGCAAAATCTAAAAACTGCCAATTAGTAAGAGCATTCAAATTGAAGTCGGGTCAGACCTTCAAGAAATTATACGTGCCAGCAGTCTTGCAAGTTATCAATCCGGTAAGCGCTTCGCGATACTTTCCCGTCATTAAGTCATAAACGAAGTAGTTGATTGCAAATGGATCCAACTGAATATCAGAGTCCATAAACAGCAAAAGTGGCTTCGACGAAGGATGGTTGCCATAACGATTAATTAGATAGCGATAGGCGCACATCTGAGCATGACGCTTCCCTCCATGTGGGAAACGACAAGGCGTCACTCGTAGACCATGGTATTCAAGATCTTGGACGTGAGGGTAACTTTCCCATTGCTTCGGTGGTTCCTCATTAAGCTTTTTCTCCAGTTGTGCATAGAGCTTCTCCAGTGCATGCTTGCCTTGTTTTTTCATTGCATGAAGATCGATTTCCGAGGAATTAGATAAGCAGTGCTGGACATTGCGGAATAAGGGAGTGATTTCCTCATCATCGAATGCAAGAACTAGATGCATTCGATGATTAGGGTAAACAGTCTCGACAACAGAATTAATGGCCGTCATCAGCGAAGGTAGAGGCTCATTATAAATTGGCATCACCACAGTGATGTTCGGCAATTCGTTGATATTCCGGTTACGATGTGTCCTTCTTAAGATTCGAAGAAGATTGGAGCCAGTCACTGCTGCAGCAGTGGGCTGGTTAGCAAGCGAATGTAGAGCGCAACCGATCTTGAACCACGAAGTCATCAGCTGAACAATAGGCTCGTAAAACAGAAATACAGCCCATTTATGGTTAAACACAGATCGGGCAAAGATTCGCCCGACAAATAATCGATTCCAATCCACTGTTGAAAGAACTACGAAATAAACAATGGCATTGTAACCGAGGTAGAAGACTAGAAGGAGGAAAGCCACAATCCTTGTGGACGTCTTGCTCTGTTTTCCTTTCTCGCCTTGAACAACAATGACACATAAGGATGCAGTATAAACCGAGCTATAGACGAGGGAATGAAAGCAAGCCATGAGCAGGAAAGTCGCGCTGGCTGCATACTCCACATATCTCACGTCGAAACCAACAGCTAGCGATCGTAAATATTCAATCATCGCGTTTACAGTTTGAGCAGAAAACCGTCCTCACCGCAGGCGATTGGATACCGCCCAGAAAATTCGATTGTGAGGCGTCTCTCTTTGTAACTTCAGGTGTCCTGAGCCCGGCTCAGAGACAGAAACCCTTTGCATCCAGTCCTCCACATGAAATATCTTCTATGAAGTTACCCTGAACAAGACTGAAAGATAGGGAGAGTCGGGAGACCTCCTTCTGTCTGTCACAGTGAGTGTAGCCTCATCATGGTCAATCTATTGTCATTGGTATCGCTCAACCAGCCTATATTCTAGACTTTAATAGTGTACTGGGATGCGCCCTCTATGTTCTGGGCTTGTCAAGGTAGCTTTGCCGAGGCTTGCTGAAGAGAGATTGCGCCATCAAACACATTCTAGACACAGGTATATGTCTCTGAAAAGTATTTAGTTGCAAGGTGATAATGTCATAAATTTAAACGAATAATTTAACTGAAAGCGCTGCCGAAACTTAAGTTGATAAAAGATTATTAATTGATTTTAGACGAAAAATCGGGCAGGTAGATTATCATCTAACGACTCTTCTGCCCTTGGTCAGAATATATGGAGCGAAATGAAGTTTCTCAGCCTGGCATTGTCGAACATAAACGCAGTTTGCTGACAGCTTCTTCTTTTTCAGGTACTTGTCCAGAAGGGGTTTAGAAACCTTTATGATATGCTCACCAGATTCATATCGGATAACGTTCAATCGTTCCAGTGTTGCTTTAATATCACCTGGCAGAATTGCAGTCATGCGGCTTAAATCCTCAATCGACATTTGGGAACCATCGTGTCCTTTCTCACTGAGAACGCACAAAAGCTCTCTTGCCCAATAACTTTCATAAGAAACCCGACCGAGATCGGAAAGTGGTTTCTCTGGAGACCCCGCACGCCTTTCAATTTTTGACAATTCATATGAGAGCGAAATCAGGAACTTCCCATAGCCTGAAAGCTCATAAAATACAGCCCACAATCGTTCTAGCAAACTGACCTTTTCGTTGATGGCAGGGTAAAGTTAAAATACAGGCAAGATTATTTTCTTGCTCGGGTTCTTTCTCTTTACTGAAGTAACCAGTGACATGGCATCCTATTTCATCAACTTCGGTTACAACGTAGAACAGAAAAGCCTGAGAAAAATAAGAAGAAACCTGCGCGAGTTCACAATAAACTAACTTCAGTATCATATTGAAGCGTTTTGTGATCCAAGAAGAGCTTTGCGATCAGACAAATGTTTTGGCAGTAGAGGACCTAAGCCTTTTTTACGAGGTAATCCCACACCGAAGAAGTTCCCAATACCTCTTTGGCACCATCCACTTCGAAAACAGAAATTCTAGTGTTATGTTCATCAGATCGGTAAATTTCGTTTCCAGGGGGATGTCGGAGCGTGCATTTTGATATATGACGCTCTAGTTCGCTCTGTTGCCCGAAGTACATCAAGCAAAACTCGCAGAATAACAGTTTGTCAAACTTTGAGAACTGAAACGAAAATGTTAAAGCAGGAAGACTTGAGAACCGAACAAACTTACTTCTTCAGGAAAAGGACTAAAATACCACGTCTCAATCTCGTACTTTCCCAGAACGATGGCGTTGATATTTTTAACTCGAGTTGCTTCCTCATGAGCACGATGTTCCTCAGCTGAGTAATGCTATAGGAAAATCAGCTAAGTAGAAGCATACATCAAGAAAATGTAAGTACATCCGAATGATGCATTGCCTCCTGAATAGCTTCTTCCAAAGTGATGACGGGTGAGCTAGTTAATTCGTCTTGCACAGCAAGTTCGTCACGATATATCCAACGATCCATACGTCTGTCAACTAAGCAATAGCAAAACCTGAGAAAATTGTGGTATCTGTTTTGTCGACAAATCATACACTGAAGGTAGTGAATATAATACATGTAGCTATGCATAGTTAGACTAGTGTCCAAAGTTACATCAGCACCAGGGCGAAGTCGAGCCTCCAATATCTCACAGGGGTCTAATGAGCATGATAAATGCTTTGGACTAAGAAATAAATCGAATTAACTAAAGAAAACCAGCAGAATTCCCAAACGAGACAGCGTTAACAGTAAAAGTAGGAAATACGACTTACGATATGATCCATCTTTGACCTTCGCGTAGAGCTTGTAACCGATGGGGATTGGTGCAGAGGGGTTTTTATGATCATAATAAAGAGGATTCAAAACAACAGGAGCTGTCGATGTTGGCGCTTTCAATCCAATATCACCGGCGGCGGCAACAACAAGCCCATCTTGAAGAAGAGGAGCAGCGACATCTGTCGGCACATCTTTGGGGCGTTTCTTCGAGGCGCTTCCGCCTTTTTTGCTCGACTATTTGACATTAGCTCAAACGTAACCATCAAGCAGGCTGAAGCGTCCACCTTCTTCGATGAAGACGACTTTCGCTTGCGATCGCGATCGCTGCCCATGGCCTGACTGTGTATTCAAGAAGACAACCTTCACGGACGCCGCTGCAGCCAATCATCACTTTTACTAAGCATTTAAAGATTAGACAATTTCATATGGAAGTGATGTATTGGGGTTACAGTATAAGATCAATATCTTTGTTGACATCTTTTTTCATAAACATGTGCTGCCAAATTATTTTAAATGCTGAATGGTTGATTTTGTAGGTGCAAGTAAAGAAAAGAAACACAAGAAATAATTACCGAAGAAACAATTGCCGGAAGCAAGATGGGAAATGAGTCAGAATCTCTGCAATGACTCAACATATGGTGTTTACTACCAACCAAGGGTTGAAATGGGCTATTGATTCTAGGGAGTGATTCAACTTACCAGGGAGGATGCCAGAGAGCATCCCTTTCCGATGTTTATTTCGGAAAAAGAAATTCTTTTAAGATGCTTGCTGCTATCGTTTTTGCTCTTGTCTGCATCAATGCTCCGTTCGCCTTATCCGATGTCCTTGCTGATTATGTTCGCGTTGCAAACAAAAATTTCGAAACCGGTACTGCTGCTGTGCCAGTAACAGCGCCGAATCAAACTCTTGATGCGTGCGCCCAATCCTGCTCAAGCAAATCCGATTGTCAATCATTCATCTTCAATGGAAACAAGAGCACATGTGTGCTGCAACCACTGCGGCGATGTCAACTCCTAGCGATCCGCCCTGTTGGGGTTTCAGCAGAACAGAATTCAGGAGATATCTACGAAAAGAAAGCTTCTGTTTCGATGGGCAGTAATGACAATTATACGCCACTCTTTAAGAATCAATGCGGTAAGAACTGGTTTCAGTTATTATCACCATATCTCAATAAGATCAAGGAACATATACTGGAGCTGAGATCAACAAAACAAGGCAATCGACTTTGTCATCGGGTTCTGACAACGACATCATCACGAAGTTTGCAGGCGATTGCGGCAGCGGCTGTTTAACGTACAATGCTTTCATACAGAATTTCGAATCCAACACATTTTTTTAGGATACGGAAACCAACTGCATGCAAATCATTCCTGACCTCGGTTGTTATCACGACAATGGCGAACGGCAGTACGACCCTGGATATGACCTGCACTTTGTTTCGAGATTCGATTTACAGCACGCCGGGACACGGGTTCTATTCGATCAGCAACACAGCCCAATGTGCTGGAAATCAAACCACAATATATGGTCTGGGAGTACAGGAAACCTCTCAGCTTAACTGTGGCGTTGGCTTATCAGAACGTCCAGTCGTCGCTTAATGTGTATATAAATGGCAGAAAACATTTATTGTCCACAATATGTAAGCCCAGTGAGCCTGATTTTCGTCAGTTTCCAAATATCAGCAACTGGGAAGTGGCTTTTCTAACAACAAATGCAACTTGTGCTTACAGTGATGCGATTGTTTTGACCACCATACTGTACCGCTTTAATCAACCTCTACATGTCCTGTGCTTCAATAACACAGGCAGATTCCGAGCAATAAGGCCATCAATCGCAAAGCCACATTCGCAAAAATGGAGAACCAATTGAACTTAGAACTAATCAACTCCAAGCCAATGCGCTTTCTCCTTGCCCTGATAGGACTCAAATCTACCAAGGCTGGTTACTACTCCCTGCGCCCGGCCTCCAAGACTTGTAACATTACACCAACTTGATGCGGGTTAATGAGTGGTGCCTATCAAATCGCTGTCAGAATGACCCATCTGATCCGGACTTGATTTGCGTTGATGCTGATGTAAATTTCAGACTTGAGATCCACTTTATTTCAGTTCCAGGATCCATCTGCCAGGCACCGTGGCACTCTCCATCCCATGCTTTTGCGCTATATTCAAAGGCTCAAGAGCGAAAGGAATCCAGAATTTGATAATGAAACTGTCGCACGAGTCTGTGTTACATTCATCTGGGATAATGATGAAGGGCGATACGTGCAAGTTGGTGGATGCGATAACAATCACCATTATTTGAAGAAAACGCGGTTCGATATTATTCGCGCTGAACCTCATTGCCATGCGGCTTTGAGAATGAAAGGTCGCGACGATCATGAAAATTTGGACGAATTAAATTCGATATGGGGGTTTGACGTAACCGGCGATATCATTCCATCTTTACATTTGCTCAAAGAATTTCAAGACAATGGGTTTATGAGCTACGAGAGTTGCTTCGACACCGATCTTGAAGCTATACATTTGTCCCTAAATCTGTTTAAAGGCATTTGCGATGATGAAAGTCCAGCTTTCTCTCATTCTCGTAACGCCAGCTTGCAATGGCTTGCCGATTTTCTCCTTCCTGATGGAGAATCCGAGGTGAATTTGCTGTCGGATTGTGAAGATGACATCTCTGCCTTTCTTGACAGCATCAAACCACCTCTGGTCCCAGAACATGGCCCTATCAAAGGCTTATTGTGCAAATTACTACCTTTTCAAGCTCGTGCGCTAACATGGGCACTTAATCGTGAGAGAACCCCAGAATCATCTGAGAAAAAGCTTGACGTTCTTTTCGAGGAACTCGTTTGTGATGATCGCAGTCTGTTTATTAACAGGTATACTGGACGGATGACGACAGTTCGATTTGTTGATAAGACGGAGACTATTCGCGGGGGAATGCTTTGCCAGACTATGGGGCTGGGAAAAACAGTCGAACAGATCGCTCTTATTCTTTCAAATCCAGCCACTGAAGAATGGTTAAATTCTGGAGAATTCGAACGCCATCCCGCCACTCTTGTTGTTTGCCCTCAAGCGTTGCTCGGACAATGGCAGCAAGAAGTTTCTCGGCATGCTCCACAATTGCGAGTTGCAATTGTTTTTACCCAGAATGACTTCCATATTCTGGACAATTCTGAACTTGACATCATTCTAACTTCATATGAAATCATTCGTCAGCAGAGTGTCTATCAAACCGCAAATGAGAATCGGCGAACATCGCGTCGTGGACGCTTGTCTATACACCCAGTTCCATTTCTGCTGACTGAATGGTGGAGAGTTGTACTTGATGAAGCTCAAAAAGTCACTGGAGAATCTGGCGTTACGAATGCGGCTCTTTGCTTAAAAGCGAACATCCGTTGGGTTGTTTCCGGGACGCCGATCTGCCGTCGTCTTCAAGATCTGTCTGGTCTTCTTCGATTTTTAGGCCATAATCTTGGAGACCGGTTCTATTTCGAAAAGCTGGGCCTGGGTAGCGAGCAGCGTTTACGAGATGTTCTGTCCGTCTTGATGTATCGGCATGGAAAGCAGTGTGTTGAACTTGAGCTTTCGATTCCTCCGCTGACAGTTGAAACTGTCTACGTTCAGCTTTCTGACATTGAACACATCAAGTACTCCAAAATGATCCGGAAATGCAACGCTATCAAGAACTTCTCGGGAATGAAAGAAGAGACGCGAATTGCTCGTCTTTGCCGAATGTTGCTTTTATTGCGAAAAATTTGTTGCTGTCCGTTCCTGGTCGATGGAAGGAAAGGCGATACGGTTCAGGCATCGGAAGCACTTCCGATCTTTGAGATAAAGAAACGGTTATGCCGCGAAGCCGAGCTTGAAGTGGATATCGCTAGTCGTGTCAACATCAAGTGCATCACTCAGCTGGCAACTGCTTTAGCGGTTATTCCTAAAGATTTTGCACGTGCCGAGAAGTGCTTAGAATCGGCACTCTCTATTTCCGAGAATGCTGTACTGCCGTTTCTAACTAATGAGGGCGATAAAGATTATCACAGTGGAACCCGGCTGGAGCATGTCAAAACACTCTCGGGGCGTGCTGTTATTCTAGAGTGCCTCGGTCGTGTTGAAGACGCGCGTAGCATGCTGTTAAACTGTCACAATACTGTTGATCAGTATTTGCTGTTGCAACTGTCGAAACTAGAGGATGCGCATTCGTCCACATCAAAAAATGACAGCATCTCGGAAATGAGCTTGGAAGACATGTTTGGCAGTTGCTCAACCCGATTCACCCTGGCTATATTCAAGTTGATGATGGGTAAAGAACCTGCTGAAGCAATTTCCAAGCTTAAAAATTTGAACTCCTTTATATGTTCATATCTCGCTGCATTCGATGACGAAATTGCGACTGCTGTCGGGGAAACATCTCAGGTATTGGCGTGTTTAAGAGGGCGTCTGGAGATGGAACTAAAAATCAGCCTGCATCGACGAACGTTATTTCGGGACCTAATTGCACTACGCATGTCTGTTTTGGAATGCCTCGTTGATTTGACGACGTTGTCACTTATCGATGAAGGTGACAGCTATATCACTGACAGGAGCGCTTGCAAGAACCTTCTTGATTCCCTTCCAGTTGACCGCGATCGAACTGACGTGGGATTTTTTGCCGAAGACAATAGCGATGAAGAAGACATTCAAGATGAAGAGAATTTTCGAAAAACTGCTCTTGGAGAAAATCGTACCGGGTTCAGTCTAGACGGTGATACGATAGACCATCTTGTTTTGCAAGGATCGATAATGACAGGGTTGCTTCGAACGGCCGAGAAACTTCATCTCGATGTGGACGAAGGCACCTTGAAAACGTTAACATCTCGGGTTTCTCTTATAAGTATTGTCGTTGGCAAAGAGCCCGCTGCAATCAGTTCTCGTTGTTCTTCATGGATTTCTGCAATGTTCGCGGTGTTAAGAACCTGGCTTTATCTACGTCAGATGATTACCGATAATGATGAAAACGACCGTATCGCTGGACAGTGCTGGGAGCGATGCTTCGTTATCCGCGAAGAATTAAGGAATTTGTATCGACGGTCGTTCGATCAGCTTGAAACCTTTTTCGAAGATATTCGTGCTGGCAAGCAAGATGTCTTTGGAGTAGCTCTCGACGTGCGGCGAGCGGAAGCCGATTTGAAGAAATCGGAACAAGAGTTTCATTCCCGGCAGAATGAACATCGGTACATTTCTCAAAAATTCGCAGAAGATGTACAGCCTGATGAGACGCGTATTCATTCTGACGACGATGTTTGTCCTATTTGCCGGGGCCAGTTGCAGACGCCAATTGTAACGCCCTGTGGTCATGTCTTTTGTTCTCCCTGTCTCGCAAGCTATATGGTATCTGGTCATGGACTCTGCCCGTTGCGCTGTCGCAGTCGTTTCCAGTTTAAAGACTGTCTACTTATTGACGAGTCAACCCCAGAGCAAAGAAGCAAACGCTTCAAAGGAGAAAAATCCGTTGATGAAGTTCAGTCGGATTATGGTGCCAAGATCAGCGACTTGTTGAAGAGACTGTTTGCTATTCGTCGTGAAGATCCTTGTGCCAAAAGTCTAGTGTTCTCTCAGTGGACCGACCTGCTAGACGTTTGCAGGATGGCGCTTGAAGAACACGGCATCGAATGCGTTCAGCTGAAAGGCGACTCTCGGCAGAAGGCGAAGTGTATCGACAAGTTTTTGAACAGTCCTACAATGACGGTTTTCTTGATCCCAATGGCGCAAGGAGCTTCTGGATTGACGATGGTGGCTGCCAGGTATGCCTTCATTATGGAACCTGGTCTGAATCCCAGCCTGGAGGATCAAGCTATCAACAGAATTCACAGGATCGGGCAAAAACATACTACAAAAGTAGTCAAGTATATTGCTAAAGGAACGGTCGAAGAGCCTATCGCCGAAATTCAGGAGAGACAACGCTCGACTGGCCATCAAGCACAAAAGGCCTACACACCTGAAGTATTCGACGAATCCATTCTCAATGACATCTTTAGATAATGTATCTGTTTAATATACACAGTGTAAATTATCTCCTACTCTTAAGTCTATAAACTCGCAGCTGGTGCTTCCGGCAGTGATTACTGCATATATTCAGCCTCCCGGCAAGAAGGTTCAGGTTACAGAGGCAGGCTGCTGTCGGATACGGCGGAGCCGCTACTTCGTTAACGATTCTGACAAATGGAGGGTCGACCAAACCCAGCTGGGTTCGTGTCGCCCATCCGGCAGTCTTACATGAACAGCAGAATCGCAGAAGATTTGATGAGACTCTGCAAAAAAGCCGCTCCACCATCTCATACTAACTCAATGCCGGAATCGCATCAGCAAGCGAGGATGTTTAGAGCTTGTGCTGGTTTGATGTAATTGAGTTTATTGATTGGATGGCACCGCGTTAACTTGATTTAGGAAACCGGAAATTGAACGAGCAAAGCATCACGTTTGCAAACCTCAGTTTGATGTTTTTCAGCAATGCATATCGCAAGATCGTTCTATGATGAATTGCAAGCTTCTATTCGAAGCGATGTGGAGCTGCGTTCTTTCCGAGCTGCATGTTTATCGTCAGGAATAAGATTGAAGCCGCCTCCAACTAACCGTTCCAGTTATACCATCACTGTCAAAAGCATTGAATAAATCAGGTTTTGTCCTGTTGCTTTAGATTTCTGCCTGCCTTGATGAATCTTGTTTTTTACCGAGCACGAGCACTTGATAGATTGAACTTGGGCCTATCAAATATCTGCCCTAATTAAACTGCTTAATCCCCTGTTCACCATTGCATGTGCTAAAAGGGTTGTCCAGTTTTGAGACCACTGAATTTGATCGCATTCTGTCGATTCGTCCATTAAGGTGAGCATCATATATGTTATTGGGGTTGGTTGCAATGTTTGGACAAGTGTTTGGTTCATGTCGTTTGCTACGTTTGATCATGTCTTGGCATGGCGCATCGTCATGCCGACACGGTTTGCAGTGGACGTGGGGTGCCACGCCAGTTGGCTGCTTAGTGGCAGCGGGGTTCCACACCAGTGGCCGAAGCCACTGAGAGAAATCTTTAGACGGTTGCTTAACGCAAAGTCTAGACTCTCGAGTTTAGTAAGGGTAGCAGCCAGAGAGGCCTCCTTCATTGTGCTTCATACCTATCTAGACTTAGTTTGCTAAACAAGTTCTGGTCTTGAGGCTAAGTCTTTCTCTCCTAGGTCTTCGGTCATGGCATTCGACGCCGTCACGATTGGTCTGCTGTTGGGTCTAGTTACGGGCAGCATTGCCTCAAAGAATCAGAAACTGGTTTTTAGTGATGAGTTCGACGAACTCGACACGTTCCGTTGGCAGCATGAGGTTACCCTTGGTGGTGGTGGAAAGTAAGATGTAAGCATCCTTGCCAATCAAGATGTTTTAACTGTGGTTCAGTTGGGAATTTGAACTCTATTCGAATAATCGCTCAAATAGCTACACTCGAGATGGGTAAGTCGTGCTCTATGATTCATTGCATACAACTAATAATCGACAGAGTCCTCTATATTCAGCCAACACTAACTGCTGACATGATTGGCGAGCAGAACTTAAAAAGCGGCTACACCATGGATCTTTGGGGAAATGAACCCGGGAATCTTTGTACCGGCAATGCGTTCTATGGATGTCAACGAACTAGCGGTGCTGGAGGCAACATCTTAAACCCGATTATGTCTGCTCGTCTTCGTACTTCACGAAGCTTTTCTTTCCGCTACGGGCGAGTGGAAGTTCGCGCGAAAATGCCAAAGGGTGATTGGATTTGGCCCGCCATCTGGTTCCTCCCTCAATGTAAGGCAGTTGCAACGATTAAAGAGTCCAGATCTGATGTGCTTTGCTAGGGTCGGCGTATGGTCAGTGGCCTGCGAGCGGTGAAATTGACATGGTTGAGTCCCGTGGAAATGCAAAGTCTTACCCGGGTGGTGTTGATAAAATAGCTTCGACTTTACATTGGGGTCCATGGGCAGCTGAGGATCAGTGGCCGCAAACGCATGGAGAATACCAGTTGCCCGAAGGCGACTTTTCAGACGATTTTCATTTATTTGTTCTAGACTGGAGCAAAGACCGCCTCTATACCTACGTTGATGATCCTAAGAACATCGTTCTCGATGTCCACTGGAACGGTGATGTTTATTTTTCATCTTTGACGATGGTTATGCTGACTTGTTTATAGGAACTGGCCACTGGGGACTTGGCGGATGGGATGACAATCCTAATATGAAGAATCCATGGGAAGGTCGCGAATCTAATGCTCCTTTTGATCAAAAGGTAGTTTTTTTCCAACTGCTATTCCAAGTCGCCCACGGTCATGTAGTTCTTTATGATTCTTAATGTCGCTGTCGGCGGAACGAACACTTACTTCCCGGATGGTGTCGGTGGGAAGCCATGGCGGAACGATGATCAACATTCAGTTAATGCATTTTGGGCTGCCAAAAACCAATGGTACCCAACTTGGAATGGAGAAGACGCTGCGATGAAGATCGATTATGTTCGCATCTATCAAGACGAGACTGTCCTTGACTATGAGAAAAGAGATGAATTTATCTGAGGTTATTGGCATTCCTAATGAGCATCTTAGCAATCTATATTAAAAGTCAAATTGGAAGTTAAAAATCAAACCTTTGCTATAGTTAATAAATCGATACATAAACTTCGTTTCTCAATCAGCTTTAACGGGTATCATAAAGTTTCATTTAAAAGAACGAGAATATCGTATTACGATTGCTGCATCCAAAACAGAAGCGACCATTTAAAACTGAAGTTGTGAAACAAAATGAATCAAAATCTACTATTCACCCGAGCGACATCTGCGTATTTTTTAGATGGCCGATAATGTTTGCAAACCCATCAATTTAAATCGATATATTACAAGTCGCCATGAGTTTTCCACTGATCATACGTTCAGTTCTTTTCCATGCAAGAAATGTAACAAAACATTGTCGCTTCTCGAACGGTATGAACAGTTTTCATGATGCCTTTATGATTCCTGAAGATGGATCCGGAATCAGATCGGCAGATCTGCTTTAGTAAATGATTTTCAAAATGCATACAGGCACTGTACTATCGCCAAATCTCCGATCGCCCGTCTACTCAAAATTCATTTCAAACGCTAGGACTTCTACTCACAAGCTAGATCTTCCAATGACATCCTCTGGAACCGTAGCCGTAATCGGAGCAGGATCTGTCGGATCGACAGTCGTCGCCTCTCTCATGCAAAGCGGTGCCGCTAAAATGGTCAGAATCATATTGACGGTCTTATCTTGATGGTTAAATATTGAGATAGATTTACTTAGTCGATGTTGCTGAAGACATGTGTCGGGGTCAGGTTTTAGACCTAAACGATGGAACGAATTTTCGTATTGAGCTGCGATTGTAGTGACTGTTTCTTTAGGGCACTTTCTAACAGATTCGAAAGTCGTTATGGGCAACTGGAGAAATGCAGCCGAGGCTGAAATTGTCGTCATCACTGCAGGCGTGAAGCAGAGACCCGGAGAAAGTCGCAATCAACTTGTCGATCGAAACTGTGTTATATTCGACAGTATCTGCAAGAGTCTCAAGCCAATCTCACCTCACACGAAGTTCATCATTGTCACGAATCCTGTCGATGTCTGCATAATCATCGCTCTCAATAACCTCGTTCCTGAATGGCTGTAGGTATTAGCTGGTCTGTTCCAGCATATTAGTGGACTACCTGCGAACCGTGTGATTGGATCCGGAACCTATTTAGACTCGATGCGTTTCCGTGATTCTATAGCAACGGTCGCTAATGTCGCCGCTTCCAGTGTCCACGCCGTAAGATCGAACATTTTTTGTTGCAAGAACTAAAGCGTAATCAGTATGTCATCGGCGAACACGGCGACTCGCAAATTCCCCTTCTTAGCAGCGCCCGCATATGGTAATGATTTATGCATTATATTGATGTAAACCTAATCATGTGTTAGTGGCGTTCCTGTTCAGGAATTCGCTGGGCTTAGCAATGAGCGCCTTCAAGAAATTGCCAAAACGACAATGCGCCGTGCTTATGATATTATCCAACTGAAAGGAAGCACATATTATGGCATTGCGACCTGTATCATGCGGATGTCGAATTCTATTCTAGGGGATCGCCGACAGGTTTACTGCTGGTTA
Source organism: Polymyxa betae (assembly GCA_003693705.1). Lineage (NCBI taxonomy): Eukaryota > Endomyxa > Phytomyxea > Plasmodiophorida > Plasmodiophoridae > Polymyxa > Polymyxa betae. The sequence continues at coordinate 28,658 of RBZT01000781.1, forward strand.
TTTCATGTTTTGTTTCTTGACAGATTTCAGGTCTTTTGCTGCTCGGTTTATTCACCAGAGTTCTCTGCGTATGTCAGTCTACCTTGCGTCCTTGGCTCCGATGGGGTTGTTTCAGTTTTACCTTTCAAAGGCGCCGTTAACGATGCGGAAATGCAGCTGTTGAGCCGAGTCGCTGCCGATATCAAATCGCAAACTGATCCGCTGAAAGCACGCTTTCAGAAATAACAATGTTAATATGATATGATGTATTCTATGGAAACAGTTTGAAAAGCCGCTTAGATGAAGCCTCCATAGCCAGCGCCATACCCTCCAGGATAGCCGCCCAGACCATAACCCCCCATACCAAAGCCGCCCAGACCAATGCCACCCAGACCATAGCCGCCCAGACCATAGCCTCTCATACCATAGCCGCCCAGACCAATGCCACCCAGACCATAGCCTCCCAGACCATAGCCGCCCAGGCCATCGCCTCCAAAACCGGCACCGCCTAACCCACCAATACCAGCTCCTAGAGCACCAAATCCTCCAGGACCACCATATCCTCCAGCTCCGCCAAGGCCTGCAGCTCCACCAATTCCTCCAGCTCCGCCAAGGCCTCCAGCTCCACCAAGGCCTCCAGCTCCACCAAGACCTCCAGCTCCGGGAAAGTGATATTTTGTATACAACCCTCGTGGGAAGTTCCAGACTCGTGTTTGAACAATTTGTCCAGGGCCTGATCCTGGACCACCTCCTCCAGGACCTTCAGCAGGACCTGGTGCAGGTCCTGCTGGACCCCCTCCAATTCCTCCTGCAGCTTGGCCATTTGTACCTGGTCCGGTAGCAGGTGCAGCTGTTATCGCAGGTGCTGCAGGTGCAGCCGGAGGTGCTGCAGGTGCTGCAGGGGCTGCTGGTGCTGCTGGTGCTTGCAAAGCAACAAAGCGTTTATTGTGATCATGTTCAGCTGCAGTGATTCCAAGGATAATTGTGATCGCTAACAACACCAACGAAGCTTCTCTCATCATCGTTGATTATGGCTGTGAATTGTTTAGACGACCGAAACGGCCGCCATTCCATCGGTGGTCGGTCGGATAATTCTTTCAAGCGTCTTCACCTTGTCTTGAAAAAACCGATTGAATACCAGGTCCTTTGCTTCGAATTTATTGTCTTTAACAAATTTGTAATCTTATTTTCGCTGTTTTCTTGAATTCTATTATCCTACGTTTTGTATCACATCATCATACCACACGAAGCGTCATAAAAATATCGATGTCCGCCGGCGACATTATTTCTATTGCAAAGACAGAATACATTCGTTGGAAAGTTTGTTTACTACGCCTCGAGCATTGCAAAGTGACAATGCTAATATGGTACTACTTGAAAGGTCATCTCTAGCATCTGATATGCCATATGTTCTACTGAATATTGCACGTAAGCAGTGACAAGTTTAGCAGTAGAGCACTTCGACTGATTTCCAAATATTTATGGTGAATGTCTGCTGATTAGATCCCAAAGGCGCCTCTTTCAGATCGCGTTATTGAAGGAATCAACGCCTCCATATCCACCGCCAACGCCTCCATATCCACCGCCAACGCCTCCATATCCACCGCCAACGCCTGTCCCGCCAGTGGCCGTCGTCGTGCCTGTCGTGTAGCCGGTCGTCCCGGCCCCTGTGAACTCAGTGCCTAGATCGGTTTCCCCCAGGCCAACGTCGCCAACAGCACCTCCTTGTACGGCACCTCCTTGGACGGCACCGTATCCAACTTGAAGAGCGACGAAATCGTTCCGCTGCAGCGGCTCTAACTCGTTAGCGTAAGCAAGCGCTGCCAGGAGAACGATGACGAGTGCTGAGCCGAACATGACGATTTGTAAATGAATGGAACCGGGCAAGAGCTTGTCGGATACCGACCCGGTCGGATGTCGGCACTTTCTTGTGGCGAGCTATTAACAGGTCAGACTTCTCTTTTGCTGCAGGTAAACCATATGTTCGACGTTCCGACATAGCTATAACCGACATTCTATTCTGTCATTTGGGGGGATTACACGCTTGCATCCAGCGATGTCAATTATCCAATGCTTCTAAGTAACCCGCTTCTGTATGCTAGAAAAGTACATTATTGCAGTAATTTATTGACGTCAACCACAACGAGAGCTGCATGATTCATATCTACCAGAATGGATATCCATATCCCCAAGGTCTCCATCCCCATAATCGTCCCCATGGATAGAAGGGATAACCCCAGCCAAATCGTCGAAAACCTAATCCTGGCCACCATTGTAGGGATTGAAATTCTTTAGCATTTGGCTTGTTAGCTGGGTCGACGTTCGATTCCAGAGGAGCGAACGCTGGCGGGTTTGCTTGAGTAGCAACTTCAGATGCCTCTAGCGAAGCAAACTGGAAATCATTGGCGTCTGCCAAGGCGGCGACAATGGCGACCAGAATGATCGTCTTCAGCATGATGAATGAATTTGGTTCGGGTCGGGCGATGAGCTAGCAACAAGGCCTGGAACCGGACGTGGTCGGTCGGCATGTCGGGGATTTCCCACTATCGTGATCGTCCTGTTGAATGTAGAATATTCTCCTCCTTTTTACAGAAAAAAAAATCTGCCTCTTTGTACTCTACACAGCACACTGAAATGATCTCTTTTCTAATGAAACGCGGTCAGCTTGCTCCTCTTGCAATATTCCATTCGTGCATCATCATCAATCCTTTCGTTGCAGTCTCAATAAAAATCGGTATCTACGTTGGCTCTATAGTCGTAATCACAAAAAACCCCTTCATGGGGTCAGATGTTATCTCTATGTTCACAGTCTCATTTTATTCAGTCCAATTGGAGGCAGCTTGATCATTAGTACCAGTAGGGAGAACCACCCCAACCTCCTCCCCAACCTCCTCCCCATGGATAGAAGCCTCCACCATAGAATCCGCCACCCCAACCCCATGGGCCACCACCCCAATATCGGAATCGTCGGTATCTCCAGCCTCCTCCAAAGCCACCACCAAACAGTGGCCATTGTAGAGCCTGGAACTTCTTGTGCTTGTCATCATGTGCGGCGCCCGCTTCCAATGGAGCGAAATTCGGCGCTTGTTCGTTGGCTTCAAGCGGGCTAAAGTTCGGTGGGTTGGCGTCGACCGGGCTGAAGTTCGGCTGATTGACGTTTGCTTCCAGCGGCTGGAACTGCTGCTGGTTTGATTGTTGTGTGGCGTCGTTGGCTAGGGCCAGACCCAGCAGGGCGATGGACAACAACACGACGGTCTTCATCGTTAAGATCTGAATTCGTGAGTGGCGACCGGATGGCGACACCGACTAAAGTCGTCGTCCGAAGCTCCGATTCGCTTCATTCCGTTGAATGCTCTTGAACTTCGGTCAATGGTATGATCTCTCCGAAGACTTAATTGTCGTTCTGACGGCAGCAATGGTGTTGAAGCTCGGGCTATGTGGATATGTGGCAGAAGGTGTCCTTTACAAAACGAATCTAAAACTGTTTTGTAAAAACTATGATCCGCGAAAGCAATCAGCACCTTTAAATGCCACGAAATGAAATCGCATTCATTTTTAGCAGACTTTCGACAAAATCACAAAGCTCGTGACTTGAACAAAATCAGAACAGCATTGTCTCCGAAAATCAACAAAGCCACATGTCATAAAACCAAGATAGGCGATGGTAAACAGTAGGCGGTTTCCTCTTTTAAGCTCGCGAGCTTGCAAACTCGCGCAGCCCATCCGCGCACTTCCAGACTCGCGCACTTCCAAGCTCGTCTACATTCGTTTGATTTCATCAAAATACGATCATACAATAGAATCGCAAAAGGTTCCATCTAAAATTGTAAATTCTCCTTACTGCCGAGCGTATGCAGCCATTGACGATGTCTGTATAAGAACATCCTCTATCTTCATGGATTCATCAAAGGAATGTCGAAGACTCCCGATTATTCCTGAATATCTGTTTACCTTTCTGCATGAAAGAATTGACTGCGTCTTTGTCAGTACCGAAAGCCTTTTGTTTTGCTTTAGCTTTCATTCGATAGAATAGGCCAGCATCGAAAGCAACGTTGGGCCACATATTTCGAAGAATTCCGACTATTAAAGGCGCAGAATCAAGAATAGAAGATTTCTCGTCAGCGCTTATTTCAGAATCGCGGGTCTTAGATAAGATGCCATCGATAACAACCGCTGTTGAAGAATGGCTGTATTTTAGATTTAGACCAAGATAATGGTCTCAACTAACAAAATCGAATGTAAAAGGAACATTAAATGTGCATTTTTCCTTTCCAGATAGTCTATAAAAGCTACCGCGTTCTACAGCATCGTCTCTATCGAATAACTGCTGTGCTCTTTCACCATCCATCTTGTGGCCTGTTCGTGCATCCAAGAATCCTTTTTCAACAGCTATGTACTGCATAAATGGGAGCACACAAGTGTCAAAGAGTGAAAATTGTCGAAGTGAAATATCGAGACAGAACAATTCGTTAATTTGTCCAAACTTTGATGTACAGCCGATACTTCAATTTGCAGGCCGCAAACATTCTTCGGCGCAGACGAAGCACAATCAACCTCATTCAAAGGAGATAGCCCGAATGGCCCAGACTTGGTTGCAGCCGTAGATTGTTTCTATACGAGGAAATGGGCCTGTCGGACGCTCTGGTCTGGGATCGGCCCTATTCTGTCTTGTAATAGAACCAGATTTTTGCCACAGCCATGACAATTTTCGAATCATTATGAAGAAAAAAGAAAACATTTATTGCTGAGATCAACCGAATGTAGACGAGCTTGGAAGTGCGCGAATCTGGAAGTGCGCGGAGGGGGCTGCGCGAGTTTGCAAGCTCGCGAGCTTAAAAGAGGAAACCGAACCGTAGGACATTACGCCACGGCGAAAGGTTAGTCCGAAAGGCGGAAAGGTTCCGAAATTGAAAGTAGGAGCTCCTGATCTATACGATTCATATCAGGGGGCTAGTTGCAGAGAATCTCTGCCCGGATGTCCAGCAACATCCAATCAAATGCTTCCAGCCTAGGGTTAGGGTTCTGGCAGATTTTTTCAAACCCGTATTCGTATGAAAGCCCCAAGACCTGGAAGCTGACTGGCATCCGATTGAGGACCTCGGCACATTCTTCCTTCAAGCTTGGGCACAATATCTGTCACAGGCTCGGCTGGCTCGCAATAAGCCTGAGAAATTCGACTTTGCTTTCTGCAGCTTTTTGAGTAGAAATATGCGCGGACTGCAGAAGACTCTAAACAAGAACATAAAAGTGCTTTATAGAGCCATTTTTAAATCAATCGCGATGAGCCAAGCCAGATCGCTGTCTCGTAAATGGAGCCGCGATGAAGATCGGGCCCTGCTAGATATGACCGTTCAAGCCGGCGAAAACTTATCTTCTCGCTGGGCCATGATCGCCGCGGAGATGGAGGTCCGCTTTCCAGGCAGGCGACTTTACACTCCTAGTAGCGTCAAGCAGCATTATAACGGGTTGAATTTGGAGGGTAGTGGCGGCCAGTATTGGACCCGACAAGAAAGGCAAACGCTGCTGATTTTATGTCAGGATAATGATGACGCTGTTTGCGATTGGGTCGATATCGCTGAACAGATGCAGATGATTTTCGATGATAAGAAAAAGTTTACGGTCGAGCTCGTGAGAAGGCGATATCAGGCCTTAACGAAACGCGCTAACGATGATGAATTGAAAAAAGACGGAAGGCGTCGCTCACTGGAAACTAGCAATCCTCCCAAGAGAAAGCGGTCGGAGTCTCTAATTGAGGCGATTCGTCCAGCGATCGTTTTGGGCTGTGACGATGGCGAGTTTGTGCCCGTATATGAAGAGTGCGACGCTGGTGTTGAACAAACCGTTAAAACCCTTGCAAAGGATGCTGATGAACGCACGAATGGCCTGAGGTCTTTAACAGAAAGCAATCGAGCTTCAAATCAAGTAAACGAATTACTGCCGATGGAAATGGTTGTTTACCACGGTGACGCTACGTTTGACAAGACGCTGCGGTAATCAATGTGCATGAGGCTTCAGCAGAATGTAACGCGCTTTTCAGGATAGCTCATGAATATATTGAGCAGCATATGCAAGCGCTGAGGAAAACTATAAAACTAATCGAGACGTGCCCGGATTCGCTAAACGAGGCCATCAGAAACCTGGAAATTGAGGCACTTTCTGATGATGAGTGTGATATGATTGTCCAGTGGTCCGTTGCCTGTGATTCGAATAACTCATCGAGATGGCTGGAATACGCTCGGCATTGTGACGTTAACGATCGCCAACTTTGGCCGGTCATCGTCCCTCAGTGCACGCTTTACGTGATCCAGTTGATCGCCTCAGGCCGAGTGGCAATTGTACCTGAGAGGGTTCAATCCGATATGGATCGGCTTCACATCCGTTTGAGACAGCTCTATTTGAGGAAGCACTCGCCTCTGTATCGCCTTGTGGCGAACCAGGAAGCTGCACTGCCAAGTTGAATCAATCGATTAAATATTTCGCTTCCATCATCTTTTAGCTGTTCAACTGTGCTTATTAATTTTCGACACGTGAGCTTTCTACATTGGCAATTACTTGTAATGTCTTTATTGTATGTTTCAGTTTATCTGGACTGGAATTTGAGAGTTTGGTTCAAGGAATCATAATTTTTATGTGCCAGTTGGCCCAAAAGGAAACGACTTTCATCCGAAGCCTTGGCATTTTCCGAAGCCTTGGCATTGGTAGCCAAGCATGGCATAGTGTCAATCAAGTAATGACCCTCTAAGCCGAAGTTTGCCTGGGGTTGGTGGTTTTCAGGAAACTTTGGGGACAGCTAGAAAGCAAGGCAGGAACGTGTTGTAGGGAATTATATTGCTTCTTCAATAACAAAATGAACGTTTCAGTTTCGTCATCACAGCCCGCGATCACGTTCGCCTGTTGAATCACGCCAGGCGTATATGCACATGGCGTTGGAACTACAGAAGACAATACAAGAACTAATTTGTACAGAAATATGTCAATTAATTCTGGCTGCATATTGCTTTTGGCCTTGGGAGACTGCGATAGACAAGAAGAAATACTGTGGGATCATGAAGATCAGCATAACTTCTTATTGGTGAAATGAGAATATGAAATATAATTTTTGGAATAAAAAACTCATAAAGGCGGCTAGCTGAACGCTTCCGAACAGGTCAATTCGAAAAATGACATTTAACAAATCCGTCCACCGTCTCACTGGATTTTCTTCAGTTGCAACGAGACCCCAGACCCCAGCAACGATGCCCAGTATGAAGACAAAAATCGCGACCGAAACAAAAATCCATTGCCATTTCCCAAATTGAACTGTGCTATATTCAGAAGATGAGCAGAGCAGCAGAGCATCTGGATAAATTTGAAAAATGATGGAATTTTGATTACCCGGTTTTCGCAATAGTGACTCTAGTGCTCCCAGACGACTTTGGATGCCGCCGATCTTAATGTTGAGAGCGTTGACAGTATCTTGATCATGCGCCGTCTCTAGTTGCTTCTCAGCGGCTTCCAACTGGACCTCGAGTCTTCCTATCTTCGTCCGCCAATCCTTTAAGGACGACGACATTACTACAATAAGAATGAGGAGACTCCGATAGGGTTAAAAAATACAGCAAATTGTGGCCGCTGCATCATTTGACGCATAGCTACGACGCCACGGTAAAAATGCCATTTAAAAGATGGCGTGTTTCCGCTTATGAAAGATCTTCAGATCGATTGAACGCAATAGGCCGTATCGGGTCGATCAATATGACCAGCTAATTAGGCAGCAAATTGATGGACACTTCGGTCATGGTCACGAAGTATCATCTGACAGTGATGGAATGAAATTAGATAAGAAAAGAAAGAGAAGATTCGCTCGACTTGATTGGTCAGGTGATCGGGCCGGTCAATTAAACGCATGTGCGACTGGTGGCTGAGCAAGGTTTGATGCCACATCAAGCTTCGTTCGCTGGTCATGACACGCGCGTGACCCAAAAGTGAGCAATGTGGCAGTTCGCCGATTCTTACCGTTGTACAACCTTTTTTGTTCATTGAAATCGTCGACGTGTTCGACAAACCCGTATCTCCAACAAGATCAGGTCAGTTCTCTAGCAGTTTGCGTTTCTCACATTCGCTTATCTTCCATTTCAGCAATTCCGAACAAGATGCCGGAAATGTACCACGAAGGATACAGTCGCACGCCCAGAACGAAACAGATCTCGGCAAATATCTAGCACGTCTTCTATTATGCTACAGACAGCTGCAGCTGCTTCCACGCGGCAAGCTTCACTGAATCCTGTCCCAGAGATAAAAAAGAAATAGAATCGATAATGCCACTTGTTAACGCGGTATGGCTTCTGTGTAGTTATTGCAGATCTTGAAAAAAGGGGTCCACATTCTGGGCTGACTTGCCTGAAGACAACGCCGTGTTTGAATTCGTTTTTGTGTTGCAGGTCTTGAACGAAGTTCTGGTTGCCCATTCGCCTTGAAGATACAATAAGAACTTTCAACTAAAGAAGGCGTGAGGGTTCATCTTCGGGAAGTCATCTTCTCCTGATAAACCAGAAATTGGTTTAGAGCCTTCAAATCCAGAATGGATGTGCCGGTGCTCCGCACATCAACTTGGTCTGTTCTCAATGGGGAATCAAGTGGATCTAGGAGAACATATCGGGCACATCAAATTGGTCTGTTCTCAATGAGGAATCAAGTGGATCTAGGAGAACATATCGGAAGGACAGAAAGAGCCGCTTTGAAGCCTTGTGGTCCTAACGTGGCATTGTTTGTGGTCCGTTGGGCTTTAAAATATTCGAAATGCACAAAGCGTACCATAAAAGGCTACAATTGGCAATCCACATCTGCTGTGTAGAAAGCACATAGCGGTTAATGGCCGAAATGACTTGATCTTTAGAGTTAGAAAGAATTAACGACCTAGCGTTTGTCAAAACGTTAGGGTTTGGCTCTTAACAGTGATAAAAATTATAAATGATGCTGGCTCGACAGAATTGGGATGCTAAATTAATTTAATTGATGATAATCCTCGATTTAAAGATGACGGCTTCGGGGCCGGTTCGATCTCGACAACTATCTGGTCAGTTGAAGCGAGTCTAAGATTAGTGATCGCCAAAGTCGCATCCGACTCGAGGCGTTTCTTGGCGAAATCGATCAACGCGGTGAATCCGTGTTTGCAAGCTACAGCTGCTAAAACATGACCGGCGATTTGATCTAATGCTGCGCTCAACGGCTCCGTCCAGAATCGGATTGTAATGGACGACTCAAGACGATGGCGAAGAATTTGGGTTAAGAAACCGGCTTGTATGGGAAGTAGAACACCCGAGTACTCTATTACATGAGACTGAACAAGTCTCGAACCATTGGATGTAGGTGCTTTAGCCGGACCTGTTGTTATCTATATCGTATCATTGATCACAGACGTATAAGTTAAAAACTTGCTACCTGATTGAAGACGGGTGCCAAACAACGTACGGCAGCATTTACAAACGGGACAGGAGAGACTATTATAGGCACGTCTCCTAAATAAGCAGTAAGAAGTCAACAGACTGTCATGTGCAAGCAAGGTTACACACCGAGAAACTTCTTATTAATAAAATACTCGAAAAACATATGCAGATTGCGTCTTCCCTCTATATATAAAGCAGATTCTTCGGTCACATCTAGCAGTAATCTCTTGTCGTCATCACGAGTCTTTATCAAAGGCATAGAGAACTGCAAGACATGAGCGGAAATAGACATCAAAACGACAGCATTACCTCGATATTATTTGCTGAGAGGTCTTTTCTAATCTCTGATGTGGACCTTGAAATGGTTACGGTCCCATCAGCAAACAATACTGCAAACTTGGCAGCTATCACATAGATATAATCGGCTACTCCTTGCCTAAACATGTAATATACCGAATGAAAGGATTGCTCCCAGCGTACTCGGCGCTCATTTTTGGATTCCTCAATCATGGTATCGGGATGGGTCCAAGACATCAAAGATGCTCGAAACAAAGCTGCTAAATCATGATCGTTGTGACGCTCAGAAGGCGCTAAGGTTTCGTTTCTGACAAATAACTCCATCGCTCGAGATGTTATTTGAGAGCCTGTAGTTAAAAACCTGTCACAACCAACACGACAAATTGGGATATGGAGATAAACATACTTTGATCTGTGAGCCAATCAAGCGAATCCGGCGAACAAATCCTAACTTTGGTTTTGAGAGTGAAATCGATTGGAATGCAGTTAACTCTAAGAGCACCATCGTCCTCGGGCTGTTGCTGTTGCGACTGCTGAGTCGAGATGTGAAAAGAGTACGATTTAGACAGCGAGCGCCCAATGGCATCCAGACGTCCAACCGAACCTTGGCCTAAGCGTGCGGAAAACGGTGCCCGCGACGAAGGCGCCGTCGTCATGGTTATTTAGAGCGCGCGCAAAACAAAGATTGTTTGTTTTTGGGAAGTCTCATTTTCAATCTTGTCGCTTTTTCAGTCAAGCCTCCGTCTGAAGCGTCCAATCTGGACAGATCGCCAAATATCGGAAAAAAATTCCTTGCAAATACTGGGGATTAGGAAGGAACCCGAAATAGGATTCACCTAAGTAAATCAGGACACAAAGAGTTTATAGACTTCAGGATCATTGCCTAGCTTGCTAAGAATCTGCCCGCTATCAGTAGCAGTTTCTCAGCACGTAAGCCTCATAGTTCGCTTCTGGGGTGCTAAGGAGCCAGTGCTGCTATGAGTAGACCGCCACCGAATCCGACGTCTGAAGCCAGCCAGCGAATCCGAGGTCTGAAGCCAGCTGCCAACAATGCAGAATGATTCATTTAACAGATGATAGGTGAACTACGTTACGAAGGAGATGACCTTCCTGTGAGTGCTTTTTGTGTCTACTTCAGTTCACGGCTTGACGCTCGGCAGTCCTAATGGACGGTGCCTTAATGCGAGCCGTCGAGGCGCTCTGCATTGTCGGCGCTGCGCTCATGCTGAACACAAGTGGAGCTGTTCGATGTGCTGTCGGTGCTGTCGAGGCAGCAGCGCTGATGCTGGAGCTGACGACGACGAAGAACAGCACGCATCCATTTAGGTGAGCTTATGCTGGGTTTCTGGACTGATTGTGACATTTCGTTTTAGGCCAAATAGCGGCCGAGGACTTTGTATAGCCTTGGCAATTTTACCATTAGTGTTCGCTTCTCAGTTAGCATTGAACGGCTCTGCCGAAGATAGTCATGTCGCATTTTTGTTTAGGCTTTCAGTGGCATCGGCAATAATATTTTCATTGCAATTACAAAGAGGGAGTGATTCTCATTTTATTCACGACAAGATAACAATCGTTGCATTAGCTATTGTAGCAACTTTGACATTCTGTATGTGGATTGAGGCCTATTGAATGATCAAAAGATTCTGACGTACTTTAGCATATTCCGACCTACTCAGAGGAATCATTCTTGTGTTTATGCATTTGCTCTTCGTTCGATTATTGGTCTTCTCCCTTCCCTATACGTTCACATTTGGTGAAGCGTACGTGGCCGCGTTCTTCTTGGTGTTAGTCCTATACAATGGAATCGCAAGCCTCATTGCTTCGGTTCGTTTTGCGCTGTCGGAGTGTAATCTCTGTTGATTTCTGTGAATTAGGCTTTCGCCTTTCTTCCTTCATGGTGTTTACTTCACCCTGTTATTATCTTAACCAATCCTTGGGCTTTTCTAGCGCAATATACTCTCCTGACGTTAGCAATGATTGTGTTTGCAACATCACCATTAATGCCGAATCTGAAGTCTTCCAAGACTGAAGACTTTGACGAAAGAAACGTATCAGAATTCTGGGCCAGATTTCTGTTAATCGGCGCTTTTGCGGATGTAGGACTGTTGTTCGGGTTAGATGAGGAACCGTTTTCTTTTGTGATGAGATCAATCTTCGAGCAACCGGCCAGATCAAAGGTATATGGCTGCCTAGCTTTGGTGAACTATTTTCTGACATTGGTTTTCAAGCTGTTTTTAGGATGGCTGGTAAGCATTGCATTCAGTCTAACATTGTTTAAAAGGATCGAAAACTGGTTACAATGCAGAATCATTATTTCCAGGAAGCTGTACCATTGCCTTATCACATTCATTGTGATTCCAGGAATCCTCGTTGACATCCAGTTCCTTGCGATCGCTTTCGTTGTGTCGCTCAGTGTGTTCATTGCTTGCGAACTAATCAGGATTTCACAAGCCTCTAAATTCTCGGCGATGCTTCAGCAGTATATGGCTGTTTATGTCAATGGCAGTCAAGAGCCTGCTTTGGTTGGAAGGGATTGTGGTCCTGTTATTCTCGCTCATGTTTACCTTCTCGTCGGCTGTGCTCTCCCTGTATGGCTGCATCTACCATTTGTTGGTGCAAATAATCTTTTGTCTTTGGTTCCCTCGTTTGCTGGCGCAATTGCTTTAGGTATTTGTGATTCTGCTGCAGCATTCGTTGGTGTCCGGTTTGGTACATCCCGCTGGCCGGGTTCAAAGCGAACGTTTCAAGGTAGCCTTGCTGCATTTGCGTCTGCCTTCATATCTCTTGAGCTCTTGAATATCTGGGTTTGCAATCATTCTATTTCTGTCAAGAGCTTCTTACTGCCTGCACTGGGCCTCTCAATTATGGAAGCATCTCTTGATCAAGTTGATAACCTCTTTCTACCGCTCTTCTTTTATTCTTCTCTCAACATCATAGCACGATGACATATTAAATCTACATTCAGCTCTGCAATTTGTATAAACAATGTATATAACTACATAGATGTATTTAATACAGTATAAAATAGATTAATTAAGAGATGGTATACGTTGGTCGGCAAAGTCTTTTACAAATCCTCGTTGGTGACTCTAGTTGCGACTTTTTAGTTCTTGTAATGGCGATTTCCCGCATTTGAGAACAGGAGAGTTTGCCTAGCAGTGGGTTGTTTGCCCTTTTTAGCCTTTGACAAAGGCTGTGCTGACTGAGACCCAACCACCGACGAGAACGATACCGCCGTTCTGTCAGATGTCACCATAGAGTTTTGAGCACGTGGGCGGGAAGGCAGAGGCTCCCAAGCCTCTGACGCCATGAGCCCTTTCTCGGCCACCGCCGACCATGCACCAACGCTCGCTCCAGACGTAGCAGGTTTAGGAGCATTCCCGATCGCAGGCCCAAACTCCTCAAGATTAGCGAATCCAAAAGGATTTGCATCTGGGATGGGGGCTGCATTTCTGATGCGTTGCCTTAATTCCATCTCGCGCTCCTGGTTGAGAGCTTTCATTTTTTTCTCATCCCTCTTTTCCTGAGCATTGTGCTTGGCGCGAAGTTTAGCTTGTTGATTGAGCTCTTCACGGAAGTGATTCAATGTACTTTTCTTTACAAGAGACTTCAGCTCAATATCACATAAAGAATAATTTGTTGCGATTGGAAGATGACCAATGAAACGATACTTTGAGCGGAAACCTTCTGTCTGCCGAATGCGGACGACATCCAGGATTGGAGCAGTAATTTTACAGGGAAGGTTTTCAACGCTTCCAAATTCGTGCACGAGACACCGGAAGCTCAGGGAGTTAAGAAACAGGAGTTGCCCATCCAATGATTGATAGAAATAATATTCTCGTTCTTCGCAAACATTCAGAACATTATGCTCACTAGCGGAAACCGATAAATTCCTAATCGACCTCGCTATATCTTGGGACGGCGATGCCATCAACTTTTCAACACAATCTAGGGCCTGTATTTATGTTAGCAGGGTATATAAATAATATATCCAGGGCAGACCATTTGGAAAAACGGTATTTCATCACGCTCAGCGGTAAGTAGGGCGTTGACGATATCATCTTGTTCCTTTTGATAGACAGGGCGTAAATCAAGGCCAACGATTATCGATCGGAACTGAAATGGGCTGTTTGCTTCGACGGGAGCTAAAGGCAACACTTCCGAGCTGGAGCTCAGTCGACGACATAAACTGAAAGTCACGTTGTCTTTATCCTTGTACGAAGGGTACGTGTCGAACGTTAGGCAACGCAGATCGCCAGTATAAACAGGCTCGGCGCATAAGACACATCGAGCATAGTTACGCTGAGACAGCGAAAAATAATGCAAAATGCATTTTAAGCAAGTAGAATGGCCACCTAAATCAGAGTTAAACTATGTCCGTTTTTTGATTTAAAAGTTCAACGTCAAGATTGGCAGATGAGAAAACTAACATTTTGTAATTCGTGGAGCGATCAAAGCATCGAGACAGATTGGGCAATATGGAGGGTGTTCCACAAGTTGGTTGACGAGGATGACTTTATCCCAATCGATCGGGTCGTCAACAAAACCAACGGAACTCACATCCTCGCTTTGGCTGGATTTTGAGGAAAGAGCAAACCGAAAGTTAGCCCTTACATGGCGTTTCTTATTGAATGGAACAGCAGGTCTGAAAAGAAGTCATAAACCCGTTCGTTCGCTAAATCATCTTCCTTAAGTACCGTAGATGTCCACGACGAAAGGAATTTTCAAAAACAGGTTGGACAGGAAGCGGGTACGAAAAATTAAGCAACGAGTCAGCGGGGGAAGCACGGCGTCTCGACCCGCTCATAAGAGCGGAATCGCTTGGAGACCAATGGTTTCCAGATCTGAGAAATGATCTGAAGCGAAAAAAGTCGGCGTCGCTGATTTGATCGGACCTGACAGAGGCCGCTCACCAAAGAAAAGTTCGAGAAAAAATCGGGAAATTTGCGCCTTTGACTGTTGAGCACTTTTGGCTGGTTGTTCTATCTTGCAGTTGCTGGGAAAAGAAGTCACTGCTGAGTAATGTTACTGACTCTATCGCTGTTATCTGCCTGCTTGCCTGCAGTCGAGATAAGAAATCAGTATGACACAGCAGGTCGAGATCCGTTCGATCCAATCTCATGAGATTGATGCCTTTATTTCTCACTGTGTATCTGTGTTCGGGGACCGAAACCCCCGCTCCTATTTCGAATCGCATCTCTATGATGATCCAAAGGCACTCGCCGAAATGTCTAACATCATCGTCGGAATCGATCATGGCATTGCGGCTGCACTTCGAATCGTTCCTCGTTTGCTATATTGCAATCAACATATTGTTAGCGTTGCTGGAATAGCTGAGGTATCGACCCGAGAAGATTGGCGTCGGAAAGGACTTGCTTCTCAACTTTTATCGTATGCCTCTAAATCCCTTGTCTCGTATACGTTCTCGTTATTGCATTGCAATTATAGCCGCCTTGGAGACTTTTATGAACGTCGCAACTGGCGTTCAATTGCGTTCGAGCATGTTATAATGCAAAGTGAATACGATGTCTCGGATTGTCAGATCAAGACGCTTAAGCTTGCTGATAAGGGTATGGCTGCAGCAGCTCTTCGCTTATATGAACAGTACAGTTCGAGGTTTAATGGCCCCGTTGTTCGGGATCTTGAATATATGCAAAACTGGGTGGTAGCTCGCCATCGCCGCCTCAACGTCAGTTCTCTTGCCATTTTCACTAACGAAGGCTCTCTTAACGCTTATGTGTTCGGACGCGTTGTAAATTCTATGATTGATATCGAAGAGTTGATCGTTGGAAACGGTGTGTCGTTATCGAATATCTGCAGTTTATTGAATAATATTGACCCCAAAGCGAATCGGTTTAGAATGCCAAAGATCGTGGCTGCAAATCTAGGCCTACTTACCGATTCAATGGAAGCTGAGCGTGATTTGGGATGGATGTATATGGAGGCATCATCTATGAAGGATGGACTCGAGAATGTATCCCAAATGATTGGCGAACAGTTTCTGTTCTGGGCCACGGATGCTTTTTGAGGTGTTTCCTTGTACAGCACAAATTGTTATGAGGCTGAAGTCAAATACACTTGCTGCAATTTCTGCCCATCACAACTCACTCAACGGTCACAACGGTGATTCGTACAATCGGAATTTGGCATGTGAATTCAAGCTCAAATCGGATGAATTTGTTGGAATTCCAAGGGTTTCAACGGCCTGCCTTCCACTAGAAGGTAATGTAGGTGGGCGCAGCCTTCAGCCACGATAACATGGAGTGTTACGGCGGCGGTCGGACTCCGTCCACTCCGTCGCGCTAATTGCTTCATTTATCATTGTGATTGCATTCTCTCAACATTCGTCTTCTTCGCCGATTCCTCTCAACTATGTCTGAAGCAATTACTGAGCAGTGCTACTTCGATGTCAAGATCGGCAACAGCGAGAAGGCCAAGCGCGTCGTCGTAAGTCGCATTTTCTGAATTCGTTATTTTTCGTAACAATCCTCTCAGTTCAAGCTTTACACCAAGGATTGTCCTAAGACCACCATGAACTTTGCTGAGTTATGCAAAAAAGGGGTTGGCGAAGGATACTTAAACAGCAAGTTCCATCGTATCATCCCGGGCTTCATGATTCAGGGAGGAGACTTCACCAAGGGTGATGGCACCGGAGGTGTCTCGATCTATGGCTCCAAGTTCCCGTATGGAATCCGTTTTGTGTTTTCAATCTGAGACTGATGTTCGTTCAGTGACGAGAACTTCAAGTTCAAGCACACCAAGCCTGGTCTGCTTTCAATGGCTAACGCTGGCCCCAACACTAACGGGAGCCAGTTCTTTATCACCACCGTCCAATGCCCCTGGTTGGATGGCAAGCATGTCGTTTTCGGTGAAGTCGTCGAAGGTATGGATGCCGTCATGGAGCTGGAAAAGCAGGGAACCCAGAATGGCAAGCCCAAGTCAGTCTGCCAGATTGTCCAGTGCGGCACCCTGTAGATTTATTGCAAGCAATTGTTAAGTTGCAAATAAATGATTGATGGTTGATTGCAGAAAATGAGTGATTCCTTCTTTTGATTCGTGTGATTTAAAATTGTTCTTGATTTGGAAATGATCGATTAGTTAATGGTTCAGATTCGATTGTCAGCATCAAACTTTTTCCAATTCCAGTTGAAGGAACGCCTGATTGGCGGGTCGATAAAAGCTTGTTGTGCCTCTGACGTGCTAGAGTCAGCAATAAAAGCAATGATAAGGAGAAGGATCATCAGCAGAGAACCAATGGATGGCATTCGGGTTGAGGCAATCGTAAGTACAAATAAGCTTAGTTAGCGGCGACAGATCCGTCTTCAGTTCGGGGTCGGACGAATAAATAAAAGTTCTAATCGTAAATCAGTTTCCAAAATGGGATAGTTGCCTGATACATGTTGAATGCAACTCCCTTTCATGTGACTCAACGTGAGTCATCAGTTTAGCAAGAGAGATTTCCGGAGCTCTCTAGCAGCAACAATTGATTTGCATATAAGGCCTTTCAGTGCCGGAAACCGTATGGCGTCCAACTCTGAAACTATTGTGATTGAGAAGATGCAACCTTCATTAGGATGCCTTCGGGTAAGGACTCAAAGTTGACCAGAAGCTCAAACTGTAATACCTTACAGATTCAGTGACTAAGAATTTAGAGCTTAAACCCGGTTAGGATTCACAGATCGGTGCACGAGACTCTTGAATCTCACAATTTTCATCCCTTGGATGTAATAGAATCATGCAGACAATGCCACATCGGATCATCTGAAACTCTTTTGACTCATGATGGCAGAGGTAACCTGTCGTTTTATTTTTCTAGGAAACAGTAAACTTGATGCTTGCTAAGATTAATCGCATAAAGATAGGAGCACATCCTGTTATTAAAAACAAGGAATAATAAAAAGATATCAGACGAACTGGTAGCCCTTGTGAAAATTGGCCCAGGCAGCATCGTAGCAAAGGCTTTTGCAACGACGAGAGATTGGTGGGCTGCGCCATGATTAGTCTATAGATCAATCTTAAGGCAAGATGAACGAAGTGGGAACCCTCAATATGGCTTAGTGCAACCCAACCCTTATTGACTGTCGGCCAATTCCACGCAGCACAGTCCATGTAGCCACATGTATGCGACCTTCTTCGCTCTCACTTTAGGTGCCTACAATATTTCCAATCGGTCATAACTTATTCATATTTTGGTTTCTGCTGCCGATGGCATCTGCCGTCGCTATTGATAATTCGGACCTCTTGGCGGTAACCTGGACAGCCTTGGCTGGCGGGTTGATATCGGCCGCATGTGCCGGCCTGTATGCGTATCAAGTGCTATCCATCCAAATCGATAAGAAACAATACCCAAAAGCACACTCAGCTTATTTAAAGATTCAACAAGGTGCCCAGACGTTTCTTAAGTCTGAGTTCTCTGTTTTATCCGGCTTCGTTATCATTGTCTTCCTTGGTCTGCTTGCTGTGAACTGGCAGACCTCGGTTGCCTTCGCTGTTGGTGCCTGCCTTTCTGCAATCACAGCCTACCTTGGTACATAGACTACCTACTTGAATTGCTCGCAGGCTCTAACAATGTCGAATAGGGATGTCTATTGCAGTTCGTGCGAACTTGAGAACAACTTTGGCGTGCGCTGGGGAGAATGCATTAAGTCAGGGACTTCGTGTTGCATTCAAGGTAATTAATCAATTGTCCATGTTTTGATGCTTGCCCATTGTCTACTAGTCAGGCGCTGTTATGGGGTTGACAGTCGTAGCGACTGGTATTTTTGGCGTCACCACGATGTTTCTGATTTTTTCGTCTTTCTACACTCCCCACCAATGTTGGGTCTACTTAGCTGGATTCGCTGTTGGCGCCTCCAGTATCGCGCTGTTCGCTCGAGTCGGAGGTGGTATCTATACCAAAGGTACGGTATTCTCTTTTAAATTCTACAGCTTTCTGACGTCCTGTAGCGGCGGATGTCGGTGCAGACCTTGTTGGCAAGATTGAATCTGGCCTTGAAGAAGATGATCCTAACAACCCGGCGACAATCGCTGATAATGTCGGAGACAACGTCGGTGATGTTGCCGGTATGGGCAGCGATTTATTCGAAAGTTACGTCGGATGTTTAATCGCTGCTGGAACGCTGTCTCGCGCTTTCGTCGCTTCCGATTTAGTGAAGCAATCCGGGGAATTCAGCGAATTGTCCGCCGCTGCATTGCCTCTTTGGGTTGCAGGCCTCGGTGCAGTTTGCTCGTAAACAATGTTGCTTTGGTTATCTCCACAGTTAGTGAAGCTTCATAGGGTCATCGGAACTTTTTTGGTTCGTATTCGAAGCACATTTGCGGCACCAGCTCCTCCAGACGAGGGCTATAGCCAGCAGGCCCTGTTCAACTACGAGGCAAGCTTGCGTCATCACAACCAACGTGTTGTCGAGTCATTGCTTCGAGCAATGCGAGTTGGAATTTATGGGGCATCGTCATTGGTTCTAGGAACGTCGCTTCTTGCTATCTGGGTGACATTCGGATTCAATGCAATCGGCTTCCGGTTATATGTCTGCATCGTTACCGGTATCGTAGTAGGAAACTTTATCGGTTTCGTTACAGAATTCGCTACAAGCTATACATGTAACTAGGCTTTCGACTTTCACTGATGTGCTTTAACCCGTTACTCAGACTGGCCGACTCGCTCGATCGCTCGTAAATCTGATACCGGTCCTGCCACAGTTGTAATCCAGGGTCTGGGCATTGGCATGCTTAGCACAGCTGCTCCTTTGCTTGCTATTGTCGCCGCTATTTTAATTTCGGTAGAGCTTGCTGAAATATATGGTAATACGCTATACCTATACGGTTGCAAATGCTTAAGATTTCATTAGGTGTTGCCATTGCTGGCGTTGGTATGCTATCTACTCTCGGAGTCTCGCTTGCAACTGATGCATTTGGGCCTGTCTGTGATAACGCCGGTATATCTGTGATCGTATGTTCCATCATTGGTATTTACCGGCTACAGGTGGTATCGCTGAAATGGCTGAAGAAGAGTTCGACCAGACTGTTCGAGAGACGACTGATGCCCTTGATGCCCTTGGAAATACAACCGCTGCTACTGGCAAAGGTTCTTAGCTTTACCTTGTATTTTTTAATTGTCACGTAATCCGATTGTCACAGGTTTTGCGATCGGGTCTGCAGTGCTTGCGGCCGTAGCATTGATGTCAGCATTTGCTAATGAAGCCATGCTGGTTGTCGGTGATGTACCCCTTATGGATCCTGTGGTATTGCCAGGGATCTTATTGGGTGCTTTGATGCCGTACATCTTCGCAGCCCTCACAATGATGTCTGTTGGAAGGGCTGCAGAGTCTATTATGTTTGAAGTACGAAGACAAATTATTGATGAAAATATTCTGAACGGCGGCCGTGCTGACCACACCCAATGCATCAAGATTGCCACTCAAGCATCTCTACTAGAAATGCTCCCACCTGGCTTGATTGCTGTTTTTGCTCCAATCATTACCGGATTCTTGCTGGGCACGAAAGGTTTATTGGGAATGCTCGTCGGTTGTATCGCGAGCGGATTCCTTCTGGCTATAAAAATGTCCAATGCAGGCGGAGCTTGGGATAATGCCAAGAAATATGTTGAAAAGGGGAATTTGAATGAACCAGGTGTTAACAAGGGTAAGCGCACCCCCAATCATGATGCTGTTGTTGTTGGTGATACGATCGGCGACCCTTTCAAGGATACCTCGGGTCCTGCTCTAAATCTGTTGATCAAATTAATGACCGTTGTGTCACTGGTCTTGGCGTCAAAGGTGATATCTCGTCTTTGCGATACTGCAAATCTAAGTCTCTTGTTGCAGTTTTCCAAAGAGGCTTGGGTTAACTGGCCTTATGCACTTGGCGCTACCGCTCTCATGATGCTCATCCTTTATACTCTTTTTTGGTTCATGTCACGATCATCAAAAAGAGAGAAGGCGGCGCGTAAAGCTGTCCAGACCAAACGACAGCAACGTCCCAATGATGTTGAATTCAATGCTATCAACAATCATGAAGCTAATGGGGTCCAGATTCCTTGCTAGGATTGTCTTAATACAAATTCACTTATTAATTCTGTCGTTTCGCTAGGTGCTGCGATCAGCTTGAATTGAGTTCATTAAATAGTACATAAAAAGCCAGTTATATGCCAAATTCATATCGCCTTTATAAATAATTTGTAGATTGATAATCACTTCTTTGCCCTCGATTTGTGTTTGTTGTACTGAGCTCGAGGTTGCCGATTTCTGGAGTGAACTCGGTCAGTGCAGTGATCAGCCTTCCCAGCTTTTACGCATCGAGCGCATGGTCTGTTGCAATCGCATCCCAACTTGTTTCGATGGCATTCAATGCAGGCGATTCTGACAGGACTTATAAAGTTTTTAAAAGATGTTGACACACAACTAATTACCGTGTTTGATAACGCGGATGAAGTGGCGCTCTGCAGTCCGGCGTCGTGGTCTGGTTGGAGTCCTTACCGTCGTCATTGATTTCAACAAATTGGACAAACTGAAAAGCAACATCGCTAGCATGTCTGCAGACAGGCAGTTCGTTACTGGCCAACGCAAAGCATAACGTTTCATCAAACAAGGTTTCAACGGCACCAACGAAGCGCGGCATTCGCCGAATCCAAAAACAGGTTTCATTGCAGGACTCCATAGATTCTGCCAGCTTCATCGCGACCTCCGAAGAATTACGAATGCTGAGAACAAAGATATGATTGTGACGAATCGGCCGATTCTGCTTGACGAACAACTGCGTGTAACGTAACAGCCACGATTATATTCATACAATCGAATTCAGGCAGCATCACCTTCCCTAGGCTCGAGCCTATTAACCAATTCGGTCAGCTTTTCCAGAGCGACGTTCAGGATCTGCTTCCGCCCAATAGAATCCTGGCTGCTTGGACCACCTAATGGAGCTTGCCACACGAGAAAGCCGTCGCACTTCCGGAAGCCGACCGCCTTCAACAGTTCGATGGCGCTAGGATATGGTGATACTTTTTGCTCATAAGTTGGACTGGCGACGCTTATTCTATGATACCGTGTCGATTCCGAGCCGGTCTCGACCAGGTTTTTGATGTAAATCTTGAGAACCGAGATCGCAGGGAGAGATTCAGAAGAACTTTCAAGTTCGAATAAGGCTTGCTCCAAAGCAGTATTAGCAGCAGCGAAATCAAACGTCGAAGTTGGTGTAGCAGGAGTTGATGGTGTCGTTTCTAATAAAGCTTGAACAGCTGGTGATAACGTGCCTGGTCGTGATGAATAATCAGAGGCCAGCGGCTTCGAAGGCGTTTCCGTCTTTGCAGGCGGATTCGTCGACAGCAATTCGATTTTTGCTGTTAACTTCGTCACTAACGCTTGAAAATCTTCCGATTGCTTTTGTAAAGATTCGATTGTAGCCTGGTTGCTCTGCTTTATCTCAAGCAGCATGTCCTTCAAGCTATCATCGGCTTTGGGCTCCTTTGAACTCGGGAGAACCTTCTCAGCAAGCACATGGCGATAGAGATACGCAATACCGCCGCCTGCAGCTAGGACAGCAGCTGCCAGTGCCGAATATAATGGCAGACGGCTTGAGGTCTGCAATGGCGGTTGAAGCTGAGGTACATAGGGATAATACAGCATGGGCATTGGTTGCTGTGTGGTATACATTGGAAGTGATGGTGCTTGTGGTGCTGATGCTACAGGCTTCGATGGGGTCTGCTGGCTCCTGCTGGTAGCAGTCTCGATCGTGCCGTTCTCAATGGCGACTGCATCCGGCGAATTCGGGTCAATTTGTCGGAAGGCACGACAAATTTCGTCTTTCGTCAGGCCTTTGGATTGCAAAAAGGAGACTTTTTGTTGTAAAGGAGCAGTGGCGACTTTCGGATCTGTCAAAACGTTAGCAGCTTGACATAATCTAAGATGATTAAGATACGATGCAGAAAAGCGACAGCGTTCTTCATCCGATCATCTTCTGGGGTGGTTCCATTAGGGTTCAATGGAGCTGGGGCCGGGACGGACGGGGACGCTGTCGTCACGAATCGATCGGGCTGTGCCATTGCAGACTGCTACTAAGCACCTTAGTAATAAGGCGGCAGTTAGCAGAGCATTGTTGCGCACTTGCGACAGGGTTCGGGTGCCGCCTGCTGGAAGTGGAATGGCGCCTCTCTCACACACTAATTATATAACAGTTTTAATTTCGGTCATTATCGCCATAGGACGATAACTTGTAAATAGCAAGTTCACCAAAGCAAACGCCCGGTTTTTTAATTCGAGCGCGAAATGGATAACACCTATGTATGCCGCAAACCTCGCGATCTACTGACTGATGTCTGAACCTAAACATTTGGTGGTCATTAAGGCTGGAATATTAAAAACGACTATCGGTTTGTTTCCGTTGCATTGGTGAACCAGTGAGTGATATACCATTACTGCTACACTCTCCTGATCTATACCGCTTGGCCAAGCCTGCCTCAATTTGTACAGGGTTTTGTCGAGATCGTCTTTGCTATCTATCCTTTTGAATGATTTCAATCAAACATGAGCGAACGACAGTCGTTCCACTGAACGAATTTTAATGCCATTCATCGTTGCTGGAGGCAACGTCACGTACATCCCTAACAATAAAATCTGTTTATGCATGCGAATATGGATTCTTGACGAAAGTCGTGATAAAGTTCATCAAAATAATCAGCAATGTACCTGTTAATATAATGTGGCGTTCGGGCGCTAGACCCAGCTCCGTCTCTGACACGCTGATGATAGTGAGGCGGACAATAAAGAAGATTGAGTACTGCAAGAATTACACAGCCTGGCGAGAATTTCTACGAAGCCCTTGAGCAGATCCGTCAGAACAAAATAAGTTGGTAGTAACGGTGCATGGAATTAGAAAGCCAGCAAAGTTGCAGAGGCTGGCGCCCAAATCTATCAGGACCTTTTTCCTTCCAGCTGTTGGCGATCTGATTGTTGAATACCAAGCCGTCTATCAAGATGACAATGATGAAAACGGTCATAATCATTACGGTTTCTGATTCTTTAATGAAAACAAAGTATCGACAGATCAAGTTCGAAATATTGGCAAACACGGCTTGCGAGCCACTGTCCAAGCTCATCCCGAGATATCCGACGCCCGGCGATTGCATGGAATGCAAGAGTGTCGGTTCGTGATCGAGTCGGTAAACGGCAGCTTGGAGGCGGCAGCCACAGATCAGGCGTTCGTTCGTCATGATCAGCAGGAAGTACGTTTCATATTTGCATCGTCGGTTGTCACTGAAGTGTCAGACATAAGACGTTCTTCCAATGTTTGCTCTGCTGTATTCCAATAACCGGTCAAAAATCAAGTTTGTTTAATCGTTGAACAGTTAAAAAGCAAAAACACCTAACATCTACTGTTGCAGGACGATAGCGATGCATATTCTATCTCGCTGTTTTCCTCTTACAGCAGTGCAATTTGATGATGAACAAGATGAACTGGACTGCGATATCGAGTTATAAACTGCTATTCTTGCAATGTCGCATCTTCACTCATCACCTGAATGACAATCTCTATAACATGGGCACCCTACTCCAAGTAAGGCGAACAAGTTTTGGTGGCGGCCTCTGATGATGAGGAGGGCTTTTTATCATTTGGTGAACATAGACCATAGTGGCGTTAAGTGCCTTTTCATATGAAGATGGATGGTCTCACCGACCTGGCTAGCGAGGATGTCGGCGGCACTGTCCTCTATGCCAGCACCGGTTTGTCAATGCCTCAATCGCTGTCGTCGCCCTCAGCACCGACACAGAATTCTTCGGCGAAGCCAAGAATCTTCTGAAGCCCGGCCGAGGTATTTTCGATCCCGAGACGTATTCGCTGAATGGAAAGATCATGGATGGATGGGAAACCGCAAGGCATAGGTAAGCAAGCTGTTAGATATGGTTCTCAACTGTTAATGCATTCAGTTTGTACAATGAAACCCGAGGAGGTTCCGATTTCTGTATAATTAAGCTTGGCATCGCAGGCATCATCAATGTAGTCGATATCGATACACTCTGGTTTACTGGCAACTATCCAGAGGCGGCAAGTAGGCTTTCTGTTGTCCATATCTAACTAGCGTGTTAAACGGGTGTTTAAAGTGGTTGAGGTCACGACCGCCCCTGCAGAATCGTCCTGGGTGGAGCTCCATCTCAGCGCCAACTGGACCACGATCGTGCCCAAATCGCTGCTTGTTGCTGGAACAGAAGGTAAAGGGCATAATTTATTCGAGGTCCAAGAGCGTGGACGAGCATTTAGTCATGTTCGTTTGACGATGTTTCCTGATGGTGGCATCTCTCGACTTCGTATCTATGGGAGACCTGTCCCCGACCTCGAACGATTACGATCGCTGGGCGTAGCCGTAGATCTGGCATGCGTGATGAACGGGGGAAAGGTTGTTAACGCCAGCAATATGTTCTATTCGCACCCGGATAATCTCCTGCTACCGAATCCAGCCAAAAACATGGCTGGTGGTTGGGAGACGCGACGTTCGCGACAAGCCAACCATGAGGATTGGGTTATTATTGAACTCGGTATCGGTGCGTGCGTATGAGAAAGCGAAATATTAAAGCGTGTGTTAGGGGCGCCTGGAATCCTGTACGCTATCGAAGTCGATACGTCGCATTACAGAGGCAACTTCCCATATGCGTTCTGCATATATACGGCACTGTGCGGCGAGAACGGGAACGTTGATTCTGTGAAATGGGATATAACAATACCGACGAGTAAAGGTAAACAATCAAGACAATGGAGTATTTGTTGCTGAAATTGTTTACATTTAGGTAAACCGCACGCCCGCATGCTTTTAATTCCAGAGAATGACAAAGCTGTGCGAATCAGTCATGTTAAGTTGGTTATTATCCCCGATGGTGGAATATCCCGTCTACGGGTGCTCTGTAAAACCTTTTAATGTAGCGTTCAAAGTGTTTATAGTTTCACTGATTCAGAAATCAAATTGATAAGCAACATCCAGCAAAAGCTGATTCCACCTTGACTTCTCTGTACATGTTTCCAAAATCAGAAATTCCCTGGATCAGGTCTAACCATTCCATTAAGGTTGGCATGGATTCGTGTTTCTCGAAGCAGACGGCCTTTCCGTCTGCAACGAACAACGAGCGCCATTGAAATGCTGCGTGAAAGACGCGTCGCCCTTCGTACAATGCAATCTAACTTGTATCTGTGACGTTCAGCAACCCGTCAACGTTGCAGATGGTGTCAGGCGGAACCCTGTCTTGTTCGTCCTTGCAAAGCATTTGCCCTATTTGTTCTTTCTAAATCCTGTTTATGGAGTCTGATGTTGCGGCAAAATCCTCTCCTGCAAGATCCCGGCGTTTTCTATGATCTGAAATCGGGGATGGATCGCGATGCTGAGTCGATGCCGGAGAGGGCAGCATCGCATGATTGTCAATCAGAGATTGGGCGAGTGATACAGTTGGCTCTGGCATTCTGCGTCATTTTTATGCCGTTTAGTGGTTCGTTGAACTCGAAAGTTTCTCTTCTTTTTAATAAGGATATTGTAGCTACACAGGTGGCTATACTTTTGTGGAATGCAATGAAAGGCTCTGATCACTGTCGATTCGTTAGAACTTTCAAACTTCGCAGGCGGATCCGATAATGGGCGCTAGGGCGCTTTCACTTCTCTATGTGACATTCACGTAAAAAATCTTCCCGTGCCAAAACAACGCTAAATGATCTGTTTAGAGTAGCGAATTTGCTCTCTGGTCAAATCGTTCAGTTTATAGGTTTACGTGCAAGCATGTTTCTCGGCTCGCTGTCGTACGTAGCGTTCGTGTTCTCCAACATTGAATATAAGCACTGGATGGTGTACTCATCATCGGTATTGCTTGGATTGGGAGCAGCTATGCTTTGGACAGCGCAGGGTGCATTCGTCACTCGAGTTTCAAACCTGCATGATATCACTACTGGAAAATTAACCGGATCGAGCTTGGGTTTTTTCAATGGGATTTTTTTCGCCATTTTCCAAGCTAACCAGCTTTTCGGCAATTTGATCATTGCTTTCATGTTCCAGTTCGATCTCGACATCTCAGCGATCTTCAAGGTAGAAAGCTTTATATGCCGTTAAGGCGAGAATCGTAAAGTTCGATAGATCTGCTCCTTAATATGTGGCGTCGGTTCGCTGCTATTACTATTTGTACGCCCTCCTCCGGTTTCCCCAGAGAAGCCTCCCTCTTTGAGTTCAATGTTGAAGACAGTAGTTTCTCAATTCAACGATTTTCGCCTGCTGCTTCTTGTTCCGTTCATGCTGTTGAACGGCGTTACGATTTCCTTTATTGTTGGTGATCTTGCAGCTTTCGCATCGACCAACCGAACAAGGTCAGGAATTACTTGGTAATTAATACGCATCTTACCGTATTTAGGTTTTTGGTGATGGCTGTTTGGGGAGCATTTGATGCCCTGGCATCTATCGGGTTTGGGAAGCTTTCGGACCGCATCGGTTAGAAAGCTCACTTCAATGCAGATTTGAATTGACCATGCTTGCCAGGCCGGGCGCCTGTGATAGCTCTGGGAATCGGGATTCACACCATAGTAACAGGCCTGCTACTGTTGGATGAAGAGGTTCGGGTGATGAATGAATGGCTGTTTATACTTGCGTTCGGATTTGGATGTGTTGATGCTGGTCGGTCTGCTTTTCTTTGCCAAATCGGATATTGAAGCGTATGTCAGTATATAATACTACCATTTATGCTGCTATGGGGAGCATGTTTCCTAATCCAGAATCTGCTTTTGCCAGTAATTTTATTTAGAAGTCTAGGTTGAAGCTAAACTTCATCAGATTTCAAATTATTCCAAAGCGGGATGATAGCTGCCGCATTCTTCTACCGAGAGTACACAGACCTTACATTCCGGTTAAATATAATAGCAGGAATTATATGCATGGCTTCAGGTAGGTCTTTGGAGCATACTATTAATTGTGATATATTTAATCTTGCCCCAGCTTCCCTGTATGTATTAAACAGAAGAAATTGCTCGCTCTGAACGGGCTAGGTGCTCAAATAATATTGTGTAATATACCTATGCGAAAATATCACCTGAGCACAACGTATAGTAGCAAGATGTTCAAAACTTTTATAGAAGAAATCTGTAAGGCAATCCTGAACGAGATTACAGATACGGTGAGCCATGCATTCCTCGGGTTGCCTGTTCCCCTTCTGTAGCTGTTTCCAGGTATGCACTGGTACAGATTTCATCGAGATTTGCCGCCTTAGTGCTTGATTTCCCTTTCCGTTCATACAGAATCAATCCGGTAGTAGATGACAAGATGGCAACCGAAATGGATATCGCCTTGACGAAAAATTCAGCTGTTATCATAAGAGATTGGTCACTGGCACTCGTCCATCGCAATGCTGCTGTTAAGCGTTCGTAATTCCTCGATGCGATTTGTGAGTACAAAAACACGCAAATAGCTTCGATGATGGATAAGAAGATTGTCAGAATATGAGCAATTACCAGCCATGTGATATTCGCCGTAGTATTTCGTTTTACACTTAGAATCGCTACTGACTCCAGTACAAAAGCAATTCCTGTAGTGAAGATAACGGTAAGGACGCAGATATTCTCGACGCTTCCAAAATCTGCATATCCAGGCCATGCTGTACAAAACACCAGCAATATCACGACGAAAAGCAGCTTGATAACAAGCAGTAGCAAAGCGCGTGGTTTGGACATTTAATATAGAAGGTTTGGAAATAAATCGATAGATCGGTGCTGGGGCTAAGGCAAATCCCAAATAAAATCACTATGAGCCTATCGACAGATGCTTCCGGTTGCCATTCTATCGGAACGTGACTCATGACTGGTTTTTTGTAGCTGCTTGAAAAAACTCTTCCTAAAATTGACAGGATACCGCGATGAGGTACAGTACGACCTTCGTTTGCAACCGAATAAAATATCGGGCGATTTTCGATATCTCTTCCTAATTTATCTGAAATGGGTCGGAAGTTCAAGAAAGGTTTCGATACAATCAGCCGTGATGTTGCTGATAAGCAGCAGCCCTCGTTATCAAGCCGTCTGCGTCTGTGGCTAAGCAGCAGCCCGACGACATTTACCGCCCATAAACGCAATGCCATGCGCGCATTAGTAAGCATTGAGGAACTGCATAAGCAATGCAATGCTAGTTCGCTTGCACGCAATCTGGACGAATGTCGTCGTGAACGTCAAGCGTACATGCGGCGCTCAAGAATATATAAAGAGAACGACACCATAGTCAAGTTAGTGGCCGTTAAGGTGCAGCGAGAGGTGCATCAGAATGCACACGACATGATAATAACGGCAACCGAGACTACAGCCAAGCACCATGAAGCCGCTATTGAGCAGATTACTAACGAGCATCAGGCTTATATGGAAGAAGTAGGCTTAGAAGCCGAGCAGAAAATAGAGATAGCTACAGCTATCCAGACGCAAGAAATAGCAAACGATGATATCATCATGGAAGAAGCGATTGATCAGTCGATAGAACTGCTGGATCAGGTCAAAGACGATGTCGAACGAGAAGAACAGCTAACCACTATCAGTTTTCAACAAAGTTCACAACAGCAAAGAACAGTAGCTCGCAACGAATTTGACAATTTGAAATCACTGCTTTCTGCGAAGATTGCCGATCTCGAAGCGGTTCGCATTTATATGGTTTCCCAGCATGATTGTAACTTCTGTTCAGGCATACGAAAAAATGAGAGAAGACCATGAAGCCAGAAATGCTCGTGACATTAAGCAATATCGTGACTTAGTTGCCTCTGATGCGTTTCTAGCTAGTGAGATTCGCTCGAATATGAAGAAAGTCGCCAGAATCCGAGGTCGGTTCGAGAAGCTTCGCATGGCGAATGTGGATTTCCGCGAAGCTGAAGCCGCCCAGCAAGAGGCCTTACGACAACGAATTTCTGTCATGAGAAGAGCGTTTCGCCGTTTGCAAAGTTCGGTAACGCATTGGAAGCGAGCGTCAGAATCACAAGTGAAAGAGCTCTCGCTGATAGCGTTCCAAGAAAGGACAAAAATGAAAGGATTTGTTAGCAAAACCGCAAGGATCTTGAAGAGATGGGCGGTCGCTTCGAAACTGGATACGTTCGAAGGGGCTGGGGAGACGTTTGATAAGCGAACATCAAGGAGGAAATGGGAGCTGCATCTTCTCAAGCAGCAGCTGCAGCAGGCCCGCGAGAGACATCAGAAGCTTCTGGGAGAGCTGAATCGAGCAGCTTTTGAGAGCGGCGTCCCATTACAGAAAGTGATTCAGGTGCGGGATCTGGTATCAGCACTTGGTGCTGAAGGCGCCAGAAGAGAAATGGTGAAATCAAAGAGTTGTATGATTTAGAGTTCAGATATAGCAGAATATAGATGGGTAACGTTAACCTGTTATTGGACAGAAAGCACCGTAGAGTCTCATATTAGAGAATCCTATTCTACGTATGATTTACTGGAATGGCTGGAACCAAATTCGTTCCAATGAGGAATCTCTAAAACCTCCTGGACTTTATATTAATACCTTTGGGCTTAGAAAGCGGTATTTAAAATAGTTATTCCTTGGTTGGGCTTTGTGGTTCCTTGCTCAAATTTTATCGTCCTTTGCCGTATACTAGCGTTTATAGAATCAAGAATTATGGTTTTATGGTTATAATCTACCAAATGATGCATTTTTCGTCCGGATTCAGACTCGAACCTGTGGCACACTGGAAATCGCTAGCGAAATCTTTGCTGTTCATCAGCGGAACATGAACGCGAGCCCTAAAACATTACAACTAAACAAAAAATGGCTGTTGTATGGTCATCTGCGGCTTACAATGGAGGGCTATGTGGATCGGTAGATAGCTGACTGATAAGCGATTCTTTCGTCTGTATCTGGCACCAACTGAAACTTGTTAGAAAATCTCTATTAGAATAACAACACTGAAATTTACTTCTGAGCCATAGCGATCCAGAAAAGTTTGCGGTTGCTAATCCCTGGAATGAATTCATTTTCTGGGTTGTCGTCCTGCATTTTTAGGAACGCTTGGAAGGCAGCTAAATCAGTTGTAAGTGTTTACAGTCGCGAAATGTTAACAAAACATGAAACCTGAGACTCCTCCATTATCAGCGATGTTTTCTCCCATAGTCAGCTCCGGTTTGATGTGGAGGCTACCTTCAAACTCGAATGAAGCGTATTGCTTGCCAAGGCATTTAGATCGTTCCTTAAAACGATCTGCTACCTAACATGAATATCAATAAAAAATTACAGATGATCACATGCGTGATACCTCTTGAGGCCACCATGGGTTCAATTTGCCTTCGCCATCATACTGGCGGCCCTGATCATCGAATGCATGAACAAGCTCGTGGCCCATCACCCTAGATTCCCATTGTAGTACAGACGATGTACAGATGCAGTTCGAATTACGTTCCGATGCCGCCGTAATTCAAAGCAAGGGGCACTGATTGTTCTGAAGTGAAAAATGGAAGTTGCAGGATACCGGCAGGGAAATTGATCGAATTCAGAGTGGGCTCATAATAAGCATTCACGGTGGGAACTGTCATTAGAAATCGATATGGATCAACTGTTTCGGACAGGCGCTCGATATAATCGTCGAGTATGAGCTCCCGGGATCGCAAAACGTTCTCTGCGAATTTGTCAAGATCGAGGATCAAGGGACTATAGTCCATCCAAGTCTTCGGATATCCCATTAGAACTTTGATTTTGTGCAACTGCAACACGCTGTCAGACGATGTCAAAGATGAAGCAACATGAAGCCAAACTTTGTCGATTGCGGCTTGCTGAGTGGGTTTATCCATCCACGAAACATGATTCAAGGATTCCTTAAATTCATCAATGACCGAATCAACAATTGAAACCGCCAAACGTTTTTGCTTGTCAGAGAAATCGATCTGCTTTAAAAAACGTTGGCCTAGATCATCGCCCAGTAAACGATCCACAACATTGATGCACTGCTTCCAACGAGGCTGTTGCTAAACACATGTTCCTGTTAGAGCAGCAAAATCAGCACCTGATGATCTCCCATACCTCTTTAATGCCGCGAAGTTGTTTGGAGAAGAAATGGAAATGTTGGTTTCGAACATTCCTTGGTAGAATGTTCGACATGGAGACCATCGTACGAAGCATAACCGCGTCTTTCAGCAAAGGAAGAGGAGTGGATCTTAAGAGTTCTCCCATTTTCTTCAGAAAATCAGGATCCTCAACGTTCACATAGCTGGATTCCGATAATGACGAGAAACCCATGTTCTGAAGGTAGACAGAGAAATCAAGACCGGACTCCTTGGTGCAATTCTGCACCGAACGAAGATTGTACGTTGCCATCGGGTCTCGCAAGTCTTCGTTTGGTTTCGTGAACTGAGCAATTCGAATTTCTAGATCGACAACATTGTGGATGGCAGCATCAACACTGATGTCCGATTGCGACATTTTCAAACTGGCCATCGGTTGGATACGCTTGAAATGTTCAATAAGCTCAGCAGTGCGGTTGGTGTCAGGGTCAACATAACGGAATCGATCTCCCATCGTCAAACCAGCCTGATGGACCGTAACGATATATCTGGACGTGTCATTCGAATCAACCTCGACAGCAGTGTTGAAGAAGAACCCTTCGTGTCTAAAGGTCGCGTAAGCAAACAATCTATTCCAATCCGAAACCGTACTTTCGTTCCATCAAGCCCACATGAGAGAATAATTCGTTCACGTTGGAGATTGAGGGGATTCCCTTAATCTGCTGGAAGAAAGGATCAATTCCAGATTCCTCAATGGCACTCTCGCCCATGCAAGATTGCCACATTGTCCCGACGCGGTCGTCACCTGAGCTGCTGGCCGCTTTGACAATATCCAACAGGATGTTGATGTTGCGATCATCAATCTCTGTGAAAGAGCGGGCGTATCTATCCTTATCAGCTGGAAGTGTGGCATTGCTTATCCATCCACCACAGGCGTACTAGCCAAACAAGCGAGTAAGCTACCGAGCATACAATATGATTGTGATTTCTACATATCACTCTGGACTCACCTCATAGAAATTATTACAGGGATCTGCTGACAAATTCATGGAGGTTTTGACTTGTGTTGCAATATCAGAGCCAGTATTATCTCCCAGACGCGTAGATATTGAGGAGGTTGACCCAGTTCGAATGAAAGCAATGAAGACGCCGAAGGCACAAAGCATGCCGATGAAGATCGACAATGCAAACCATGTATAAACAGGCGAAACTTTATGGTAAGGAGAGCGCGCCCTGGACTCAAGCGACAAGATATCGTCGCTGTCATGATCGCCAGGCAACAGATGCTGGCGCTCCCGTAGCGGCTCCATTTGCATTGGCGATGACAATGGCTAACACTAGAATAGCCGGTCGGTCGGTCGGTCGAATGTAGTCACTCTCTGACCCTGGTAGCTGATGACGACAGATCTCAATGTGAATGTGGATGAACCTGCACGCCCTTAGCAATGAGATTACAACGAGAGCAGGGTATCGGGCTTATCCGTACAACTTATGCTATTAAGCAGACGCGTACACCCATGATCAAGTGATGATGGGCGATCTACACCATTGAAAGAATAAGATCGCGTATGTAGTTGGGCTGTCGCCCAATCAGTCCCTGCTGTCAATGGACGTATTGATTGCAATGACGGAAGTGAAATGCTTTGTCTCCAAAACTCTGTGTTAGGTAACGTTAATATCGGAAGCCATAACAAGATCATGTTCAGCTCTCGGACAACGCGATGGTATCACATTCATTTTTTTGTTTGAAAATCCCCAACAACATGAAAATTGTCAAGGGCATTGTGGGAAATTCTGTCGCCTCACATTTTGAAAACATGTCGCGTCTCTGGCCGCAAATTGCTTTTCAGTAAAGTAACGCTTTGCACGCTTGCGACCTTGCGGGTGCCAAATGTCTCAGATTGCGTTTTTCACAGGCAGTCCACCTAACACGAGTTATGAACATTGAGATTACATACACTCAATACAGTATAATATATTATATCTAAAGATTCCTCCAACAATTCGAAACTCGAAATGTACCCGAATGTATTCTCAAAATCCATTCCTTGAGGCTAACTCGCCCACAAAAAACCCTTTATTGATAGAGTTGGGATTGTTTGGCAACGAGTTGTCAGTAACGACATCCCAGTCCAACAGAATGCAGGTCCAAATGAATTGTCATGGTGAACCTCGCAAATGTTGCGGCGAAAACCAAAACCCTAACCCTGAAACAAAAGACTGTCGGTTTGCTGTGCACGAGCAGATCAAATTGTCCTGATTTCTACAACATTGCCAGTGTATTTGAGTTTGAGAGTTTTGGTGAAAAAACGGAGCCTACGGCCACGTTACAGTCGGCGGGATACCGTCACGAATCCGGGAATCGGACGGCCTGATTTTAGGAAAAATTTGGCAGTCAAAAAAGTAAAGCTGCGAAAAATTAAGCTGCGAGAATGACAACATTAGTTTTTGTTTTTGCAATTAGAAAGGCTTGCAATATACGCAGGTTAAGAATGTTCGGATACTTTCAAATCCGGACAGCTTTCCAGAGTCGATGTTATGTGATGAACTGATGAACTTCTTCCAAAGCACGACTGAGCAGTGGCTCTCCTATGGTGACTTTAGCTTCAAAGGACATCGTGTTGAGCCCAGATTAAGCACAGGAATAAACATCCAATTGTACGCATCCTTTTCCTTTCTGAATTTATGTATCTTTCTGGTGTACTGGTTTAAATTTTTCACAGCTCGAACCTATTTCCACATGGACTTAGAAAAATCACTCTATAGAATGTTCCTGCGCATTCAGATTAAGAATAACTCGTGTGAGCTGACCATCAAAAAGCTCTGTGGATGTGACGCAAGAGAGTGCGTTCTGTCTGATTCTTTGTATTGATTGTGCAGCCGAAGCCAGGCAAATGGGCCTAATCTGGTGCCGGCATGGCTGTCCAGTCGTCAACAACTGTGGCCGTGCCATGCCACGTAGAACGAAGGAGCATCTCCACGTTGGGATGAATGCTCGTTTATAATGTTAAATGAGAGAAGCTTGTTGTGAGCTCTTTGGGATTCATTCGATTTCGATGAACATCGCCTACATTGTCGTCTTGCTGCTGGTCGGGCGGATGGCATCGGCGGCGGACCCACTGCCGACGATCGCGTCCGAAGATCTCGCTGCTCATTTCGAGCAGCAGCAGCCTGGTACTTCACAGCGAGTTCTTGTTCAGCTATATAACGGCAGCTCCGGTGTCAATCTGATCCTCCCCGTTACTCTATTGAAGGTCCCATCTAGACAACTTCGTTTAAATGTTTAACATGCAATGCAGGGTTTGAATGGTGGCCCTCGTCTAGCGGTTACTGCAGCAATTCATGGGTAGCTGCGAATATCTGCAGTCAACCTTAAAGGAACTAAATAGCGTTTTTAGAGACGAAGTGACTGGCGTCGTGGTCCTCCAGAACTTCCTCGAGCAATTCGATATAGAGCAGCTTCGTGGTGATATTATCGTCATTCCAGGTCTAGAATCCTTAACCCTAAACTCTCCTGCTGATGACCGACAGTTTTGAATCCGTTCGGGTTCGCACGCTATCAGCGCGGCGGCTTCGCTGGCAAAGACTTGAACCGCTCATTTAGGGACGGGTCGTTGACTGGCGAGGAGAAGCACTACGCTGATCGATTGTTGCAAATGCTGAAGTCGTGCGATCTCGGTTATCATGTTGATTTTCATACGGCCACGACCAACAACGACAACTCGTTCTATGTCCGAGCCGATCTCAGCTCGCCCGTCGCTCAAGACATGGCCCGGGTCGTACAGCCTCAGATCATTCTCAACGCAACTGGGCCGGGAGACTCGCTACGCCAGGCGATGACGGCGTCCGGCGTCCATGCCATCACCGTCGAAATGGGTGGCCCGATCAAGGTCAACGACGAGTTCGTTAGGGGGGGCGTCAAGTCCTTATCGAATGTGTTACGATATCTGCAAATGATCGACAATGTATTGCTGGAGAATGATGTCCACCATGAGCCGGTCGTCTGCTCGTCCTCAAAATGGATATGCACAAGTTACAGCGGGCTGGTCTTCGAAAAGGTCAACATCCTGGACAATGTTAAAGCAGGCGACGTCGTGGCGGAGATCAAGACGATGTTTGGCGAATCGGTGCTAAATCTCACTGTCCCGTTCGACGGTATCGTTATCGGTAAGACCGATCGTCTACCGGTCCAATACGGCGCCCGAATCGTCCACGTCGGAAAGGTTGAGCGGCATGATACCGACTCTACATCTAAGTGAATCTTCTAATATCCAGAACGATTCTTCCAACAAACATCAAAATATCTTGTTTGTATTCTTAAGATTCCCTAATGTCTCTGATTGAAACAAATAAGTCAATCACAGCTTATGTTTTTTACTGTTCCGTATAATATTACTCGTGATAATAATAAAGCGTAGAATCAAGGACTTCCAGGCGAGATGCTGGCCTGGTTGGTAATGTTTTAATCTTGTTTGAAGCTAGCACCAGCTCCCAGTGCAATATTTGCTTTAAATTCATAGTCGTAAAATTAAAAACTATTCATCAGAATGATGGAAAACCTGTTTCTTACACTTCGCTTCCATTCAGGTCTATGTATGTTGTGAGTCGTTGGTGCTAAATGCCTGAGCATCCATTCTGTGAACTGTTTTTTTGGATAAGACCATCTCGTTTTCATCTAAGAGCCACAAAACAGGTGTTTTAGACATAAGAATCTAATTGTCGTTCTATAGCCACAAAAAAAGATGTGTTCGACAGGATCCCAATTAGGTAATCTACGTAGTTGTTGTATAGCCACAAAAAAAGATGTGTTCGACGGGATTCGAACCCGCGCCCCGCGAACGAGACTAGCGCCTTAAGCTAGCGCATTGGACCAACTCGGCCACAAACACATTCCTGGTATTAACGGCATCATTGATGTTCACACAGAGTGCAATAACATTCAATGAATTAGTGAAGCAGAAAAGCTCGTATATTTTCAGTCATGGCCCCAACGATGAGTTTGCAACCCAGAATGTCTGATTATACTGTTGGAGTCCCTTCGGCATTGGGGGATGTCACGATCATTCGCGTTCCTGCAGATGATGGAACATTGACTGTCTTTCGAGTACACCGCTTAATTCTAGCTTTAGCTTCCGATTATTTCGCAGCCTTGTTTACCAGGGACAATTGGGCAGAAAATCAAGCCAAAGAACTTGACAACGTCAGTTCTGTCATCGAGCTCCCACATCAGGACCCAGGAGAATTTCGCGAATTTCTCGATTTCTGCTATCCCAATATCCGAGTGTGTGTAAACCAGTCGAATATCTCAGGCTTATTGCGAGCCTGTGATAGATATTTGTGCCCAAGCTTGAAGGAAGAATGTGCCGAGGTCCTCAATCGAATGCCAGTCAGCTACCAGGTCTTGGGGCTTTCATACGAATACGGGTTTGAAAAAGTCTGCCAGAAATCGATCGAATGGTGTCTTAGGCAGCCAGACCTAATGTGGAATGAGGAGTAATTTGCAGAATATTCTTTTGGCATAGCTGACGTTGTTTAGGTTCATGCAAGTAGATGTTGCCTTGCAAAATTACATCCTGCGGATGGCACTCGTACAAGATCAGGCGAAGTCCAGTCCACAAAGCTGCCCTGAATGCAAGAAGTATGCAATTGGTGTGATAGCGATGGTTAGGACCCAGCCCATATACGATCCCAAGCATAGGAGTTGTTTGGTCAATCTACTGCCGAAGCTGAGGAGACTTCTGCCATTCAGCTTACAGATGGTCAGCCAATTCAGGATACCACTTAATAGCAGAACGAACAAAAACCCAAAACCGCCACAAGACCATTCTGAAATCTGAATGGGATGCTGTAAAAATCAATAAATTTAGCATTCATTATAAGCAAATAGAAACCAGCACTGTTGATGAGAAGGCTGTTTGGCGATCTTTGTAAAAAACACTCTAGATTGCAAAGTTCGTGTTTATGCTACCCAAGGGTACATATGGAGAGTGAGAGCAATTAGACCGACCCAACAGCCGACCTCTGTGCTGTCTGCTTTGATGTGAAATTTGAAATCCAGAAAAGACTCCAATCTCGAAATCATGTCAGAGGCCGCGCTTTCCTATGATCAGTCTCTATATGATCTCATCTGTTTTAACCGGCAGCTCATCAGGAGGGCAATTGTCGTCTGATTATGCATCCATTTTTAACAAGACAGCGGATCCCTCGATCATTTGAGATGACAGTTACGCTTCTGAACGGCAGGCGGCGTCGCCTTGTCGCTAAATCTATCTATTTAAAGCGGAAAAACGCCTTATCTGCATCCGAATCTCGACAAGTGTCAAAATCGGAGCCAGTGACATCATCGGCAACGACATTCAAATTAGAAGAGGAGAAGGCTAAACTTGAGAAACTCGAATCATTGCTCCATGAGCGACTTCAGAAAAAGCATGAACAATTCACAATGCTTAAGCAGGTCTTGCAAGTCCAGAAAGTCATGGCTGCTGTAAATCAGAATGTTTCCAGTCCTGTCGCTCCTAGCTCTACCAATCCCATCTCTGGAAGTCCAAAGCCAGAAGCCAACATCGTTCCTGATGTTCCTGCCTCAGAAGAAATAAGAACACCGTCCTCGCCAGGGCCTCCGCCTCGACATTATTTGATGCAAGGCACATCGGGAAGACCGCCTGTGAGAAACCATTTTCCTTATCGGGATCGAGAACGGGGAGGGCGATGGCGTCCTGGGTTCACAGACAACTTCCGCCATTCTGGGCCTCGACGTTTCAGGGATGCTCCATTCGGGAAAGGAATCAGGAAAAGGTCTTGGTAACTAATTGGGCGCATCGTATCTATTGAGCTAATTTATTGTTTTGATATTTTAGTAATCTATTTATTCTTTATCGCAAATCAGTATTTTTCTCCCAAATAGTGATGTAGATTTGTTTTTGGTTTTACTTGTGTGAGTCACCGTCGGGTATAAAAAGAACATTCCGGCAATTCATTGAATCAATTTCATGCTGATCTGGTTCATTTTCCTTCCACTTTCGCGATGGCTGCATTGAACGAATTGGTGCTCGTTGCTCTTCTGATCATCAGTTTGGCTGAATCCAGCGATACTGAACATGGTCATGATCATGACCACCATTTTTCCATCGATCATGATATCGAAAATGGAAATCTCATCAACAATGTTGTTGGTACCGACAATTCCAATTCGTTGAATGCCGCTTCGACAGCGAAAAGCGGATCCCAAACTGGTCAAGAATTACATGCGTTTAGCGGTAAAGATACGCCAGATGGCATCCCTGGCATAGGGGACTTGAACCTACTTGGTGATTTGGGAGTAATGCCAACAGTTAGCGCCGTTGCATCGACATCTTGGACGACTTCTGGCTCTAGTTCTTCTACAACGACGTCTTCGTCCAACAACAGCAAAAATGAACTTGTCCACGACGACGCTATCGACAAGGAGACCAAAGACGGCATCGACGCTGGACACCACTCCGATCATCATGGACATCATCACCGGTGAACAGCAGAAGAGTTCTGGAAGTTTGTAGTCCTGCTACTGCCACCCAAGCTACACCAGGTGGTTCATCACCAGCGCCCCTTCGCCCTAACAGGGCAGCATGTCGTCAGGTGCAGCTTGGGCTCTCGTCCACCAGTCGCCAGCATGGCGCCAGAATCCTCAATAAACAGAATGTTTCCACGCAAGGTCATATTATAACTAGCATTGGAGAAGGCATGTCAATAGATCAGTATCACCCCAAAAGCAAACCCCATTACCCCAGAATCCCTGTAACGAGTCTCATGTGGTCCACTCCTAAAATCAATCTGCTTATCTTCATTCAGATAAAGCTTCCAGTGACTATGAAGGTCGAACTCGCCGCCATCGTTCTGGCAGCTATCATCTCCATCGTCATATTGCTTCTATTCTGTTGCCTTCAGCGCTATACCAATCAATGCGGGGATCGCCGGCGACCCCATGGTATTCGATCCAATCATCCAAAAGCGAGCGATTTAGCGTGTGTTTCCCAGCATTGCAATTCGATGATGATCAATCACGAAAACATCTGCTTGAGGAAGGCGAAGATGAACCACCGAACCAACGTACGCCTAGCCAGAAGCGTCCTCTCCCTCAAAATCGCTATTTCGTTCTGGGAGGACATCGATTTGAGGCTACTGCTAGTGGATACAGGCAAATAGACGATGAAGCGTCCTATGACTTGAGTGAAGCTCAAAAACTGACTTTAAATGCCGATGACTCTCATGCGAATGCGGTTTTGAATAACGAGGATATGATCGGTTCTGATCAGAACCCAAAACCTCGAAAGACTCGCCATCCATTGGCAGTTCAGTTTTCTGCAATGGCACATGCTGCCGAAGCTGAAGCTGAAAGTTCAATTGTCATCGAGCCAAATGCTTCACGACAATTTATGCACGATACCAAGCCAAGGTTGTTGTTTATATTTTAACCAGCTGTGCTTTTGATTTTTTTCGTTTTAAGCATTAGTATGTGAATTGAGTTTAGAGTGATTGAGTTTCAAAATCATATTTGTTTGGATTCAGTCAGACCATTGCTTATGGAATTAACAGTGATAATTACGTCTGGCCCTCCAAAGGTGGTCCAGCTACACCGATTCATGTAGAATGGAGTGGTAACACACAAATACCAGCTGCAAAACAAATGGATTTCAAGGTTTCGGAAGAACAGATTGTCAACAAGGACGAAGCGGACCTCGACGCGTCCGTCAATGAATCAATGGCAGAGGATATCGCACCTAAGGAAGAGACGGGAGAAAGTCAAGAGCAGCTCGTAAAAACCGATCAGCAAATTGTTCCCAAACCGAAATCAAAGAAAGGGAAGAAGAAGCAACAACAGCAACAGCAACAAGAAGAGCAAGTAGAGTCCTAGACGAGCCTTTCGGCTTTACAGGCAGTATATTGCCCAACTTGACGTAATGGCTAAAAGAATGCTTCACTGAAGCGCTCTGCCGCCACTGAATTTACTATGTATAAAGTCGATCGGTTTTTGATGATCTTTACATGTGAATCGGCGAAAAGCGAATTAAGTTCAGTGTAGAGCTGTGATCGATCATTCGCGTATTAGGTGTATTTAAATGAAAATGGCCAAAGCCATCAGCATTAACAGCATAAACGCACCAGGCTGGCTTGCTAATGCACCAGAAACCGTCTTCGCGGGCGCCGGTGTCGCCGTTTGCGAGTTCAAGTTGATTAGGCATTTATGCTCAGCAGGACTGCAAATGACGCCCTTCACGCCGCTATTTGCGACAACAGTTTCACAATCTTTATCTGCAATGCAGATGATGTCGGGATTCAGGAATCTCCCAGCTTGCTCTTGAGGTTGGAATTCCCATCCACAATAGCCCCATTGCGAGCAGAACAGCTGACGGTTCTGGTTGTCAGGAGGGCATTGGACGCCCCCATACCAAGGCCCACAACGAGCTGGTTGGTAGGTGATATTTACTGGCTGGGAAGTCGCAGGCATTGTTGGAGCATAGGAGGGAGCAGCAGTCTGAGAGGCGGCGGGAGCCGGTGCTGTTTGAGGGCTGCTTGGAGCGACGTCAAGATGGGCGACGAAAACGTCTTGCTGGGTTTGCGACAAACATAGAATCGGGGCCGCTAAGCTGAATATTAACAGGAATTTCATTCGTTAGATTACCTTCAAAAATAATTATTGGATTAGTTTGAGCTTTTTCGCAGGATTAAGATCATGAGTCAGCACTCATGACGAAGTGAGTACTCACTGAGCTATCTGTCAATCAATCCAGTTTCGGTGGATACAAATGATAGAAATGGGACTATCTGGAAACCGGAAACGGTTCCAAAAAAATCAAAATTCAATCGGATTATAAAAGATCGGAAAGTAAATGTCGGAACTCAACTCGGTGATTTATTTGGTAGCCTCGCGAATCGCTTTATTGATGAGGTGTGCAATGATGTCCCAGCCATTATGATATTCAGGATGTTTCCGAAGGTCTTCGAAATCTGGATGAGTTTTTAGGTAGTTGATGGTGCCTTCTACTATTAAGGCGGCAGTTATTGGTGCACAGCGTGACGATTCTGGTTGCATTGGTTTACCAAACTTGCTCACTCGGCAGCGACCATTCGATGATAGTTGAAGCATCATCAACGAGCGACGGGCAAGTTGCCTTATTGCTCATGAAGGATCTTGCCCGCGAGGTAAGCGTTGGAAGCCTTTTCTACATCTAAATGGAGCATACGATTAATGCCTTTCATATCACTACGTGCATCCTTATCACGAGCTTTCTCTCCTATCAGTCGTTTGCCTCTATACAGAGATGAGAGGGAACAGCTCAGCTTGACGATGAACATGCTGGAAGCACTGCCAAGACGGGGGCGGAAAGCATTCCAACGTCAGAGCATCGGGACGAGATGGAAACCTACATCAGCATGAAGCAGTCCTTGAACTAACCAAACGACGGCTTTGGTCATCTGCCAGGTACGGCCAAACCCCGAAAGACTTCGAGATTCTCTTTTTGTCGTTGCCCAGAGGACAATGCGGTAAGAAGGTTCATGCGGGCGATTTCGAAGCATCCCCCAAAGGCATCGAGACTTGACGGGGTCAAGTATATCGTTTATCAGAACGATTTCGGATTGTTCTGTTGTAGTCACGACTTGTTCGACGCTTCTCTGGGAATAAAATCCCATAAACTGGTTCTGATTGGAGAGTCGTCTGGTAGTGAATTTGAGCATCTACCATGACGGAAACGAGCTGATCTGCCAGAGCTGAATACGAACCAGCTTACATGAAGTAAACCGACAACTAGCAATGCTTTCGCCAGGCTTTGAGGTTGCTTCCAGGTCCTATGAATATTGCGGTAATTCGTAAAACATCTCAATACAAAGATAATGGAAAACGCAAAGCGAGAAAGTTGATGGAGCGAGGTCGGGTTAGCCGGGTGTTATAAAACCTCGTCCGTTATGAGGTCCGCTTGAAATATGGCAAGATAGCGTCTCAAAGCTCAAAGAATGGATGCAGACTTTTGCCAATGTTATCGAGCTCCTTCGGTAAGCGCGTTCTGGACTCAGAAGCGAAGTTGAGCAATGTACACAGCCAGGAGCAAAATATATAAGACAAAGAAGGGA
Organism: Polymyxa betae; assembly: GCA_003693705.1. NCBI lineage: Eukaryota > Endomyxa > Phytomyxea > Plasmodiophorida > Plasmodiophoridae > Polymyxa > Polymyxa betae. Next base: position 71,440 of record RBZT01000781.1, read on the forward strand.
GATTCTCCTCCAATATTATTTAACACATTATAATCAAGGGGTCATATAACCGATTCTCCATAGGTCGTTGATGAATGAAATTTGGTTAAGCAGCAGAACATCTTAAATAAAGGAGCGATAACTTCTGTGTGCCGGATCGATGAACGTGCAATCGGGGCAATCGCAGCTTATCTGCCTGTTCTCATAGCGGACGTCTTCTGGCGGCATCTCAAAACTCCATAATGCTTCCATTAGCTTTGACATCGCATCGTCTAGCGTCTGCATCATGGCTGAGATGCTCTCAGGATCCGATTCGGAGGCATCATCATCGCCCCTTCGAGTTGATTGCACTGCATCAGAAACGTCGTCGCCATTCTCGAAAGTCGCTTGCAATACAGCGTCGTGCAAAGCAGTCGCTTGAACCTCACTCTTTAAGCGTCTGCCATTCGTAGAAAGCGCCTTCCCTGTCTCTGATACTTTCCCTTTCACACTCTGTGCTATACCAGTTATCATAGCTTGCATCTTCTCTGCCACAGTTTGCCGAATGGCAATAGCGAACGCCTCCTGAATGGCGCTAGATAGCGTCGCTTGCATCGAGTCGGGCATCTCCTGGTTGTTGAAGATCGCTTGCATGCTTGATATCACGTCCTTACTGGTAGACAAATCCTGGGCCATGTCTGATCTATCGTTAGCAGAATGGGGTGATTGCGAAGGGGATCCCTCTCTGCTCTGTTGTTGCAGCTCGGGTTCCGGTGCCCCTTCGCGAAGCTTATGCGACGACGTGGCCTTCAACCCTTTCAGAAAAGCATCGCTATCTTTCAGCAAGCCTCGGAAGCTGGCCGATATTTCAGCCATCGACTCTCGCATCTCGGCTATCTGCGACGACAAAGAAGACAGAGACGAAATAGGCGGTGTAGAGTCATCGGAAGCGCCAGCCTCTGATGTGGTGATCTCAGGAAGCTCCGGATGTGATGTCTCGGCAGGCATGACCTCGACCGAATCGCATGCAGAGGGCGCCATCTCACTCTCGCAATCCGATTAATTCTCCCAACTCCGAAATGGCCTGTCTTGGCGAATATTCAGATTCCTAGTGAATATCAATATCGTTATAAATATGAAATTTCAGATATTGTAACATAAAACTGAAAATTGACATCGTTAATTATGAGTTTTCAGATGCTGTAACATAAAACTGAAAAATAAAATCGTTTTAAAATTTGAATTGGTCAACAGAGCGAAATACCATTAGGTTGAATAATTGAAGTATTGATAGTAAAGATTTATGAACGTGATGCAGCTGTTTGTGGGCCGGATCGACACGTTTGACAGAATGGCAGCTATCAATCGTCAGCTTCGTGATCGCCCATTCCCTTTAGGAACTGGAGATCGAGGAATTAATGCATCAACTGCAATATCATAGTCTGCATTGATCATTCGTGTACAATACCAGCTTGCATTCACTCTGCTATGTCGTTGATTTGAGGTGACGCTGTTGCATTTCAGTTCTTGATGTTTGTTAACACGAAGAGTCGTAACTCCCAACCCAGATATGGCTGCGATCACAAATAGAAGAGTCATATACTGGTGGCCATTTGAACAGTATTATGGAGCATTCAACGAATGTGTCGAGACTTCACGCTTCCATTCGCGTTTAAAGCGGGATCGAAAATTGCGAACGCGCATTCATTCCAACTCAAACGATGCAGAGAGACCTTGAATCGGCTGAGGATCGCACCGTAGTATTGTCGCGCGACAAAGCCCTGGTCCATTCTAGAATTAGCCAGCTAGAGAAAAAGGTGCTGGATTTATCCGATGTAGCTGCGTGCTGCTGATTTCTTATAGCTTGCTGCACAAAAAGTCGCCGTCTATGAAACAGAAACTGCAGTAAAACGACAACAAGTATCTATCGTTATTGGGAAGTATACTTTCAGATCCTAACTTCTTTGTTCTAGAATGTTTACGTCCGACGTAGAAACATTTTCTTCAGAACTAAATCCGAGGCAGCCGCTGTGCAGCAACAAAAAGGTACTTTGTTTCACCAATGACAATCTTTTCGCGTGACGAAGATCTCAGCGGTTTCTGACAAGCTGGAAGAGCGATTAGGAAATTTGCAAGAAAGTGTGAAAGCCATGGATCACTTCAGCTAAAACATACAATCGTTTCTCTTAATCTATATTATTATATATATATAATTATTGAACCTAGTAATTCGTAATCGTTTCGAAAGTGTCAAATACACCAGGACCTGAAGAATCTGTCCTGCAAACACCAGCGCCTCCAGAGCAGGAAAAGTAGCAGTCTGTCGTGAGGACGAACTTTTTCTCAATATTGGAACGGAATTCTTGCAGAAATACGAACAAGACTGATACAAGCCGCATTGGATAAGAATCCAAATCAAAACGAATCAAGATCGAGGAATCCGATGGGAGTGACTTCACTTCCGTAAACAGCTTGTCGAGGTTGAGTCCCACGTCTCCATCGACGTTCCAGGTCGCGATTTTGAATCCATGGCTGGTCACTTCCCGGGCACGACCATTGTCGAATTCACCAAAAGGTGGTCTGAGCTGATTGAAGTCAGTCATGTTTGCGGCTCCAACGCATTGCTCCAGCCAATCCCTTGATTCGGTGAGTTGGAAGTCAATCTGCTGGGCGGTCATCGCTTTCATTGATTCGCCATTCCAGCCGCCCAGTTGAATGGCGTGGCCGCGTTCCATAGCAAGCTTGACTTGGTTGCACGACTCAGATGAGCATAGACCTGGACGAATGAAGAACGTCGCCGGTATATGTGCTGAATCGAGCTCTGCCAAGACTTCAGCAGTTGGCCAGCCATCAAATGTCACCGCAATGAGATTGGGATGCTTGCCGCAGTAATTGAAAGCGTTTAGGCCGCTAGAACCTTCAGCTAAGGTGCAATGTGCACCTGTCCATCCAACATCGCAGCGATCACAATTGTCTCCAACAACGTGATTGTTGATACAAGTGCATTGACCAGTGCCATTTACACCATCGTTACAAATTCCCCATTCTTTCTTGCAAGTACAGACTTGAAGGCAATCGGGTCCATAGCGTCCAGGAAGACATTCATGGCAATTACCGGCAAATCCTTCAGGGCAAATGCACTGCCCATCGCCATTGATTCCATCATTGCAAACTCCACGACCGCAATCACCACACTCAAACTCACAACGAGTGCCATAGCGACCTGTAAGCACATTGAGCCCAGATCACACCACATATATAAACACCAACCTGCTACACAATCAGCACAATCCGGGCCTTTGAAGCCATCCGGGCACGTGTTGTCATCGTTGTCCACAATAATATCCACATGTTGCTGTGACTCGACTACGACTATTTCGAGGTCTGAACCACATCGGACATCGTGAGGGCTGGTGCAGTGCTGGAAAAGGATTTCCTCAGTTGACACGTCTTTGATGGAGTAGAATAAAGCGATGTTGAGGTTAATCGCCACTTTGAATGCCATTTTAGCATCCTCAAGGGCCGAAGCGCCTTCGATATATATCCCGCCTTCCATAGTTTTGCTGATATAAGAGCTTGGCTGAGCTTTTTGGATTGCCTCAAGGATGCTTTTCAGCTGTTCGTCTTCAAGAGCTGGATCGAAAGAGACCAAATATTTCGGTGTCGAATAATGAGCAGAGGCATTCTTGGCTGATCTCGCCGACAAATTTTTGGCGAGCAGGACAGCACCGATGACCACTGCTGAAACTACCAATGTTGCAACGACCGTCACAATGATAAACTGATCAGTGCATCAGACAAATGCAGAGCGGAACAGCAATTGCGGCGAACCTTTTGACGCCGACTGTGTCCATTAACCTCTGAGCTGTGAACAATAACGACTGGGTCGGCATGGAAGCCTACGGAATCGCGAGGCGATCTTATGTTGATCATTTCGTGCGAACCGTCGTCTCCTGTTCGTTCAAAATCTGATGCAGTGATAATCACACTAAATTCTGTATGGAAGGGAATAGGGAAGGCAGCCACAATAGTGCCTGGCAGAAGACCAATCTGGAATAGTTCAGGGGGCCCCCAACAACTGTTTGACACATGGGATCACGATCGTCACAGACTCTGTCTGATTCTAGATAGAGTGACACCCTGATAGTACACGTATGGCGGCCCAGGAGACCAGCCCAGGCACCCCATTCGCTTCCCAGCCTGATGTTACAGTACGAGAAATTCCATCGCTGCGGGCGTGCTCGGGGCCTTCACGGACCGCAGTTTCCTGCCAGCTCGCGACGATGTCGGTGAACCAAGGGCGCCCAATGGCCCCTGGACGTGGCGCTCCGATGCGGCCACGTTCTGCTCAGTTCGGTGTCGGCCGGGTACCACCATCACCACAGACATGGCGACCCGCGCCGTCGGCTCCCTCTTCGTTCCATCACCAGATGCCGACGTATCATCAGGTTAGTTAAGGCGATTCTATAAAATTGACTTTGGATCGATTTGTTTATTTTCCACTATTGCATACAACGCGACCAGATTGATCAGTCCCTATAGGGATATCAACAACAGGCGCCTGGCGATCAATATGGATATCAAGCTGACTATCAATATCATCAACAACAGCCATTTCAGCCTCAGCAATCCTCGTCTTTCGTGCAGGCAGCGCCGGCTCTGGCTGCCTTTTCTCAGTTTCCTCAGAACGAAGCCGTACAACAAGCTGTTTTAAATCTGGCTAAAGACCAAATGGGAAACATGTCTTGGCTCTCTATGAATCGCTTTCGCTATTATTTCCATGTGAACAACTCCTATGTCGTCAAGAAATTGCAAATTATTCTTCTTCCCTACTTGCAGAAAGTATGCATTTCCTTTAATCTTTTGCTGCATGAGCTCGACTAATTTTTTCATTAGCGCTGGTCAAGGGAACGTAACAGTCACGAAGGCGAAGGAAACGCATTTCTTCCACCCAGCGCTGATGTCAATGCACCTGATCTTTACATTCCATTAATGGCGTTCGTGACCTACATTCTGATGATGGGTTTTGTTTTGGGGATGAGCAAAGCGTTCACGCCTGAAATCTTGGGGGCTACCGCCACTTGGGCATTGGCGATTTTGATACTGGAAGTTTTCCTACTCAGGGTTGGATTTGCTGTTGTTGGAAGCAATGCAAGCGTCGTGGCACCGCCTTTGCTTGATTTGATTGCCTATTCTTCGTACAAGTTCGTCATATTAGTTGTCGATCTTGCTGTATGGGCACTTTCTTATCATAATTCCACATTGTATTGGGTTATATCGATTTTTACTGGTATATCAATGACAGTATTCATGGTACGAATCAAGACATTATGATAGACTTATGTCATTGAATTGTTAACCAGGCTCGAACTTTACAAAGGGCTTTCGTGCCCCGAGTCGATGGGTCATTCGGTATGGATGATGGCAATAAATCGACCAGACAGCTGTTCTTGATTGCGGTCGGTGTCTGCCAAATCCCATTGTGTGTAGTCCTGGGTCGTTCAGTCGCTCGCTGATGAAAGGTATGATAAATTTTAGTTATAAATACAGTAGATATATTATCGCTAAGGAGCGCTTGCTGGAGCTTGACTCTGTGCTTTTCGTTTGAGGTATCGTTCACGGGCGGCTGCTGCTAATTCCTCTTTAGACGGTTTAGGTGGTGATGGGGCCCTTGCCTCAGATTCAGGCTTCACGTCAGAATCCACAGCCGTAGATTCTTGAACAGATTCTTTACTTTTGCTTTCAGTTTTCGAGGGCTCTTGTTCGCGTCCTCTTTTCGTACCAATTGTGGGAGACTTTCTAGATTCTGGTTGAGTTAAAGAGTTTGTTAAATTTTCGGATCTCGGTTCAGATAGATCCTTTTCCACAGACTTCTCTTCGACTTTCGCTACCTTGTCGGCGATCACTGGTCCTTGATTTTCAACAACAGCTGCCGGCTGGCTTGACAATCGAGCAGCTTCTGGCTCGAGAGATGTCGGAGATGCAGGCGGCTCATTAAGAAGATGAGAGAGAAATCCTCCAGCCATGCCAGCAATTGTCGGGCCTTTATTACGCCTATCGATGAGATCTTGCTGCGTTTGCCAGGCCTTATCTTTGATCATCTGGTTTTTATAACCGGAAGTAATGAATGCTTCTGTTTGCGAAAATTTCTCATCCTCAACAATGCGTTCCTTAACGATGTTTCTTTGGTAAATAACGGCTTGTTCTCGGTTACGTTCTTCGACTCGTTTAGCAACTTTATCGAAATATTTCGGCTTACTGCAAATCAGCAAAACTTTAAATCGCATGGTCATTCTGTTTACCTTACGATCGGCATCTGCACTTAACTTGGCAGCAATCTGGCCCCGTTTCTTTTCAGCCATAGACTCATAGACATCGTCATAGGCATAAACATTAGGATCCTCGGCGAGAAGCTTCACCTTCTCTTGCTCGGCCTAGACAAATGAAAACTTGCACTATAAAAATGAGAGAGTACACTGGAACCTTCTGCTTTTGTCGTTCGCTTTGCGTGGCGATCTGGGACGCGATCGTATGTTCGGGTTCGTCTTTAGGCTTTAACTGGTCAAAAACGTTAACAGCTGCAGTCGGTTTGTTGGACTTCTTTGTATTGAGGTTCAATCCATACTTGAGGATCATGGTTTAAAGCCAGCGGACTTTGCCAGCGATTCTCAGAGGCGAAAACCCGCCCTGTGAATAGCAATGACTCGGGCTCAAATCGAATTAGATCGGAGTTCGAAGTTTTCGTAAAAGTGCGAAAAAAATTGCTGCTTTGGCGCGTTTGACTTCCCAAATATCCGTTCATCGCTAAGTACAAACTTTACCAGTCTGCCTTACCTAAGTGACTGCTGAGTTAGACTTCCAAAAATGCGAATTTTTACAAGCTTCATCGTTTTGACGGCCGAGGCAATCATCAATTAAGCTGAAAAAAAAAAAGCCACTCTATGAACCAAGCAGCCGAACTCAAGCAGGCAGATTGTCTCCCCATAGTACGATTACGAATAATTGAATAAATTTAACGTTAATTTTTATTTGTTTGCAAAAGCGATAGCCTTTAATTTTTCAAGATGCTGCATTTGAAAGACAATCTAAGAAAACATGGCCTCTATTTCTTCATCAGCTAGCAAATCGAACCCTATTCTAGATCGTTTTCAAGCCGGCTATCCATCACAGCCTCATACTCATTGAGAATTCCAGAAGCCAGCAAAAGATATGTAGTGTGGAACAGGATGGTCAAAGCTGTGACTAAAACCCCTTGCTAACAGTGAACTTTTGTATTATTTATCGACCGGATGAATCAACCACCGACTACGCTTAATGTTCGATCGCTACCTCATATCTTCACTTGTAGATTTCTTCGTACTTGACGATCGATGCTTCCCGAATGCCAGACTGTCGTCCGATGGTGGGGATCTCGCCTTCGGTCCCTGGACAGCGTAGACAAAGCCACCGCAGACTCCTTCGAGACCAGTCTGCTTAGCGAGCTGCTCTCCCGCTTCGACGGCCATTGGCACGTCAGTAATGCTGAGAGAGGCAGTGCATACAGGTACTGATTGCTGCTTTTAAGCTCTAAAGCCTTTCTAATTAGCTTAGATCTATCGCCAATGATTCCACCCGACTCGATCCGGTTCTGCAAACAGCTGCAATTCGGAGTGGTCTTAGAAGGTCAATTTTACATCAACTGCTATCGTCGATGCCATCTTGCATCATGTTCTGCAATCCTGGACAAGTTCGCCTACGATATAATGGCGGCATCGTCACTGATATTTATTCACTGCCTCCATCGCTCGCATTGACAACGGGACCGGTAGTCGCGCCTCAGTCCTCATCTAATTCAAAGTCGGCGCCGAAACCCATCATATCATGCAAGAGGCAAGCCAGACACAAGCCTAACAGCAGCTTTATGCTATCACCGTTCTTACATTAAATTGTGAAGTAACTGTATCTATTATCTCAATCCTGATCGTCTTCTTAAGGTGTGAGCTTGCCACTGCTTTGCTGTCAGTTATTACGCCTCTTATCTCATTATCATTTGGAGCATCTCAGCTGTGTGCGTATGGATTTGTAGCATCATCGAAAGTAGAAATCAAATCCCAGTTGCAATTTGCCTTCGGCGCACTGTTTAGGGTGTGATGACCCCAAGTGTCCCCCACGCCCCCAACGTACTACAGTATCACATTTCACATTTGACATTGATGATTCTACTTCGTTGTCTTTATTGAATTCTAAAATTGCCCGAGTTTGTTGAAGTTGGCCACTCGATGTCGGTCCATCCATTTGTAACTAACAAGCTGGAGCACGTCAACTGCCGTCCAGGCAGCATTCGTCTTTCGAAATCTCGCAGATTGAAAGAAAGTAAGACCAAATTACTGAGGCGGTCGCCTTTATGTTGTGCTGGGGTCTTGCCAGCTCATAGTCTGATCGTCCAGCTGCGCTGACTACAATGAAGCTGTCGAATTTGAACGGATACCTATTCTCTGGAGACTGCCATAAAGCAATTGAATCAATGCCTTGTATCACCAGTGAGCCAGGATGTTCGAAGTGGCATTGCCTTTTGCAGTCAGAGGTACTCCTCACCAAATGAATTCATTCACATTTGTCAGCACTTATAAATCTGTTCTGTTTGCATCGTTCAAACATTGACAACGCCAGCAGATGCAGACATGCAGAACAGAATGCCTTCGCTCTGTTTATGAGATCGATGACATCGCCCGATCTGAAGTGAGGATCAAGACGAACAGGGTGAAACAAATTTTGTATGCAGGAAAGAGCTGCTGCTTCGAAAGAACAATGTTTCTCTAATAACTCTGTTCGTCTCTGTAAAAACCGCTCTCGTTTTACCCATTGCTTGAAATCAAACCCGATTCACTATGAACCGGAATTGCAAGGTCGGTTATCGGCTGGTGTCGAGCTTTGCCAACAGATCTTAACGGAAACGAAAGTCTGTGTATCTGAGCAAACGAATTACATTACTGGAGACGGATAGCGTTTGTTGTTTGTCGCTGAGGATGGAGTCGATGACAATCCCTCAAGGGCTGTTTTTATAATACAATCAAAACGTTCCAGGTGATGATGGGTTGAAAGGATGCTTCCTCCTGTTGAACGTTTTCGAGAATATCAGTTTGCGAAGTCAACATCGCCAAGACGTATGCGATCCCATAATAAGCGATCAATTTATAAACGAATTAAACACGTCTTATCAATAAAATTATTGAGATCTCTTTACTGGCTTCCGCTCTGGGTGAATATTAATGATCGAGATACTGACCGGCCCCAATGCTTCTTGTCGATAGAGCACGACTACTCGTGGAACTGGTTTCCGATCAACTTCATACAGCCAGGCTTTATTCGACACGAAATCAGCGACCCCAATCAACGCATGTTTATTTGAAGCTGCTGATGAGATCACGACGCTTTCGCAGCAAAGTGTGTTTCTGCAATAAGGATACGACATCATCGGGTTGGGATATACAGCCTCGCCGTTGAACCATAGGTCGCCGTGCTCACCCGTAATTGGGTCAATATACCAGATTGTTGATTCATACCAATCGTATATTAAACCGGAGCTGGACATTCGCAAATCGACAGGCGAACATACAGTATCACAATATTGCAGCCAGAGAAGACTGCCATCGTTAGCATTGTAAACTTTGATGGCGATGTTTCCAATAGCGATCGTACAATGCATCTCCATAATGACATGCTTCCGAAGCTGGAACTCCGAATCAAAGGCACTGCCGTCGTGCCGATGGCTCCATAAACACGAACATTGGCATTGGTTATCTTCGCCAGGAGCTATTCGATAGACAGCAGCGTACAGATGAGAGACGAATAAGAGCTTATCGCCCCAGAAACATCTTACGTATCTCGGAATAATATTGTCAACATTCGATGAGACCTTTATAGGGGTTGGGATCGTCCCGGGACATGCATTGTTGGCAATTTGCTTCGGGCAAAAAAACGAAATCGCTCGATTCAGGCGGACACACAGCAACCTGCTCTGTCCAGGATCCAGAGGCGAATTGAGTATTCGTTGGAATTCGATTGGGTAGGTTCCGATGAAGTTCCCATTCGGATCTATCAGACTGAAGCTTGACGGCCTCATAGTCAAGAAATAATCGCCAACCATCAGAACCAAATCTTTCGTCTCGCAGCCGGGAACCAGAACGCATCCGAGGCGATAAGAACCAGACGGAATCTCCGGCATCGGTTCGGTGTACGACATTCGGACGAATCTCGGCAGCCTATCTGAACGAATCGAGATTCGGTGTCGAAACCCAAGCTTCCAATCGGCGGGTGGACGAACCGGATTCACTAATCTCGATAAACGATGAGAAATGGTCGCCGTCCGGATTCGGTCGCGAAAGGCGCGCGACACCGATTCGCAGACCAGAATGCCGCTAGGGCCCAGAAATTCGAGGATGCGGGCCATCGCCTCCTCGGATTCCAGGGACGTCAGCATTGGATGATTTCCGGCAACCGATGACGACGACACCGTCACAGCGGCGGCTGCGGCAATCTGTCATTTATCTGTTGTCCGAGATTTGTTCGTTCTTGTATTGCATCTGCCAAGGCAATTAATATGCAAAGAAGTCTTTCTTCCCTCCAATCCAATTTATTCTTGAATGTGATCGGTTTTTGTTCAAATCAATGCTCATCGAATAGTTTTTATTCATTCTTCTCGATTTGTTTTGCTGCCTAAACAAACATGTTGATGTATTATTTTGTCAAAGCTCTGGCAGAATATGAAAAGGGTCATCTTCCGAACCAGAATCGTTGGAACTGCACTAACAGCAAGAATTCACAGGTTTCCAGATTTTATCAGGAAAAGCAGTCGTCGTCTCCAACGAAACTTCTTCTTGCTCGTACAGCAACGAACTTCCGTGTTATCCTGTGTTAAACATAGATCTTACTCGAGCGAATTCTCTATCAGCATCACTTTAGCACGAAGTTTATGTTTCATCCACTGCTATTTACAGTCTGACTTTCAGATTTTTTTTTTTTGACAAAAACGGCCTGTTTCAGGCCCGTTTTTATTGCCTTCAGTATCGATGCTTTATGTTGAAGTGCGTCCCATTGCCACTATAGATCTGCAGGATCTACAACAGATCCGCTCGCCATTTCATCCCTATCTGAATCGGGCGACAAGGCGGCGGGACGATAACAATGCTAATCTGCATCTCAGTCGCTATCAAGATGCTGAACACCATTACCGGCAGCGCCTGGGCCAGATCCTCTTTCTGCCTAATTCCATTACGAATCGCCTCCAGCAGCGAATCGTTGAGGCTAATGCCCTTATGTCGAAATCACCCCCAATAGGGACGTTTTGTTCGCGACATTCTGATGCAATTGTCATCCGAACAATTCTCACCGAAGGTTCAATAATTCATTACACTATCGATTCGAAGTCTGGCGAGCTGCTGCGCTGTGTCTTAGACAAATCTGTCACATCAGTTGTCGGAAAGATCGTCGTTTCGTCGTTTCTCAGCAACCCAAACGGTGTATTTTTCGGCTTGCAAAATCCGTCTAAAATTTTGGCATTGCCATTTCGTGTTGCCTCCCAAACCGTACGTCTTCATGGTCTGCATGATGTCGTTTTGAGATTCTGACAGGAACCTGTTTACAATTTAATGCATTTGGCTTCAGGCCATGGCTGGGTTGATAATTTCGATCGTCAGCCATTGACAATGGATATCGATGCCGATGGGAGGTTTCTGTGTGTTGGATATCGACACCGCATTGGTTTCGTATCGCTTGGTAACTCGAAGCTTCAGTCCAATTCTGCTGAGATTCAGCGCAAATCCATCTCTCGCCGCTCGTTAGTGATTCGCAGCCAAGCATCTGACAGTACTGTGTCAGTACGGAAACATTCAGAGATTCCCCTGGGCCATACCAACCAACTGATCGCTTGCTTTTGGTTAAAATCTGCTGCCAGGACGGTGTTGGTCATTTCTCAAGAGAAGATCAACTCATCAACATATCGATTGCTGGTCGCCACCTATCAACTGAACGAGAGCTCGGAGCTCCACCGTCCCTTGAACAATCTCCATATCGATATTGCACATGCTGTTAGCTGTACTGCACTTGACAATTGTCATGGAAGGCTATCAGTCTTATTAGACGATAGCACTGCTGTGTTGATTGATTTAGTCACAATGTCCTGCATCTATCAGGTGCCCTGTCATAGTGAAAATCGTCTCATTGCTAAAGCGATTATAGGTGAAATTAGCGAGTCGTGCTAGGCCTTCAGCTATAGTCTGGCATCCGGACGATGCAATTCTGGCGGTTGCGTTCACCGACGGCGAGATCAAGGCATTCGATTCCGCATTTCAAGACTTACCATTTATATCTGGAAAGATCCTGTTGAACGTTGTCCTTGGCGTTCATAGTCATGCAACGCATCTGGCCTGGATGAACAATTTGCTGGTTGCCGTTGCAGATCGAGGCCCGCTTTTTACGCTTCGAATCATTCCCGGGTTGCGTCATCAAGGTGGAATCACCGACCAAATTCTGCTCCAGGAACGGCTTCGACTGTTGCAGTTTGATGAAGCAGCTGCAGTCATATCATTGTCTCGAAATGTCACTTTTCGATTGGAGGCATTCATGGCTATGGTTCAGGTCTTGCTATGTCTCGATGACACAGTTGTAATCCAGCAGTTGATTCCATCTGATCGTCTGTCTTTGTGTTTTCGAGAAATCTGGCCTTTATGTAAAGGTACCAGTTATGCAGAACACGTCCGATGTTTGTATCAGCGTTTCATTCTCCGCTTAATCAGCACAAAGCAGATCGAATCGGCTTTCTACCATGCTGAGCAAATTGATGATGAGATCTTATTCATGGATTTGTATTCGTCAGCAAAGCGATTACGCCACGACGTGATCGCGCGTCTTGCATATAAAAGATGTCATGCACTACATTTCACAAATGGTCCACCAAGTGAAAACAAAGCTGAACTAATCAATATCGATATCTCCTCTTTCAGTGAAATGATGAAATTAACCGACTGGCAATGCCATCAGTTTGAAGAGAAAAATCGTGCCCGTCTGCTAGGAGTTGCTCTCATCAAAGCCCATCGCTATCAAGATGCTGAGCAATTGTACCGGAAGTTTTTTCTTGAAAGTGAATTGAAATCTATGCAAAGTTTTCGTGCAGCGATTCAGCAGACGCAACTACCGGTAGACCTGTTTTGATGCTGGTAATAATCTTTCGGTGGGCCAAGTCGAATGATGGAAGACAGCAATTTCCGGGTAGAAATTCGCTTCAGCGGTCATGTTGACAAGTGCGCGTCTTCCTTGGGGTTTGAATCCCTCGTGATTCTACATCTATTAGTTCATCTGCAAACCCAATACAAAAGGCGACGTCTAAATCAACATAAAACTAATTGTATCTACATAAATAATTCTAATTGATGTATCGGGCCACAGTTTAACACATGATTAGAAATTAAAGCGGATTAAGGAATCTCATTCTCACGGCAATAGTGACAGAGAAATGTTTCACAATCCAGATGATATAAACGCTCAAGCTAGGTAGCAGCGACGAAGATGGGCCTCAATCAACTGATCTAGACCTAGTGATGGTGAAAACGAAGGGCCTGCCATATAAGCGAATCCGTGAAAAACTGCAGTAACCACTAACCAAGATTATCACAAGCTATTTCCAATGTAGAATTCAAACCGAGCAGCTAATGGAATCGATAAGAGAAACAGAAGCGAGGAACATGGAAGATAAGTCCTTTCAACGACCAAACGTGAAAGCCATCCCGATGTCACTTGCCGCTAGCGGAGATGGGCGGCATCGTCGCGTTGTGGCATGTCAAGCCCTTAAGGGCTTTTCTCTTTCCCTCTGATTCTCCTTAATGACCATAATGATAATGCAAAATAAAAATCAGCATCTTAATTCCGGAATGACAGATTTGATGCAGGATTGAAGCTACTTGTAGACTGTAGCCTGCCTAGCTAGCTCACCCAACCAAAAGAAAGTCATTTATGCTGCGATGCTATGCTGGGATGGGGCGTTGGGGCACCCAAGGCGACCCGATAAGTTCAGAGGAGCAAGCTGGGAAAGGAGACGTCGCCCCGTTAGTAGGCAAATTTAGTCTTAGCGCGGCAGGCTAACGCAGTTCATTTAAGAACACTCGAACATCACCTTTGGTGGCTGAAGGCCTGGTTCATGTGTCGGCGTCGTTGTGCTTACGTCTGGGTCGGAATCACAGGAATCCTGCTCTGGGCCACTTTGATCGCCATTACCTTCCTAGTGCCCATCTCCAATCATGTGCGGTTGATTATCTGCTTGCTGGTCACGTTCACCTATCTAATCCCGTTCGTCCTGTACCGGGTCCAGTTTCGAAATCGTCGACAAGATCAGGCTCCAGTGCAGTCGTCATGTAAAGAATTTGTTGATGCAGTAATTGGAAGTCATCATGCAGCACATTATCATGCGTTCTTTCCTGCTTTGACGTCATATTTAGCTTCGGGCTTGCCGACAACCAGCTCATTTAGCGGTGGTCAATACCTACTTTGGACAGGGACGTATGCTCGCGAAATTCATCGTCGAGGTGGCATATGCACCTCGGGTCACAGCCACTCGTTAGAACTTCTAATTCAGATGTCGAAAGGTTTCATAACGGGTTATGGCTCCATGAGCAACATGCCCTGTGATGTTGAAGGCGGCTATACCGATTTCACCAACAACCGGGTCCTGGTTGCACTCTCATTACGATTTAAAGATTATGTTTGTGAATTACGAGGATTATTTGATGGCGATTTCTCTCTGGGCATGAGAGGAATATGGTCAATAGCTCACCATCGTCGAGGGTGGTGGCGATCATGGCCTATCTGCATCGATCCACAGAACACGACACGGTTATATACATGTTATGATATATCGAATGATTGCACGGTTTGCTTCGAACGGAAATCCACCGTAGCTTGCCTTCCTTGTGGACATGTTATCGCATGCAACAAGTACATCGAAGAAACCTCTAAGAATCCATCGGACTGATTTTTTGTTTTCGTAGGTGCCTTTCTATGGTGATGCTGTGCCCCGCGTGTCGAAGGCCTATCTCGCGATTGGCGGCTCTTGAAGGTCAAGGCCTTGACCTGCACATACACTCATCGGTGCTAGAGTTTATCCCAACATCGGCATCGTCTTACTCAGAATCGAGCGATGTTCAAGTGTGAGAACCTGACCTGTTCAGCATGAACACGAATATCTAAAAGCGAGTCAATTCTCGTGCAGAACGTCTAGGGAAAATGCCCTTCTCTTCCCTTTTTAATATATATCTTCAGATTATTCTTACTAAGTTCCGTCCGTATTATCAATTCTGAGCAGTCTGTGAAGATATTCAATTGGAAGTTGCTACGCGATATATTCAACAAAGAACTGTGTGAGTAAGCCTTCTAAGCTCTATTAACGTAAGACGTTAAGTGCGCTCACTGACATTGTGTATTGACGTTTGTACTGCCATGACGAAGGCGTTCCAAGCCTTCGTCCTTTTGGGGATCACTGTTCTCTATGCTTCGCAAGCGTTTGCCGCCGGCAAAGCCATGGTTTGGCTTCGATTGTGGAAGTGGTCGATCTCTAAGAATGACATCCAGAGTGGCCAGCGCAAGCTCTCCTTTATGAAAGCTGAGAGCGCGGCTTCGAAATCACACGTCGTTCATTTCGACAAAACTAGCTTTATTGTATAATTTCGAACCATACAGTGGTAAGTTGGCTAAAATTCTCTTTAGGAATATGTTATCAATGGGCCCCGACCATACCATTTAATTGTTCTGTTCACAGCTTTGGACAGAAAAATTGATTGCGTGGCATGCAGGTTTGTCAAATTCGAATTTGTCCACGTCTCTTACCTGCTCTAGGTCCATAAATGACAATGAGTTAAAGCCATTTGCACAAGCTGTTTACTCAGCCTCGTTGAAAGCTGCGGACCCAGTATTTGTTGTTGAAATGGATTACTCGCACAAGGACGTTCGAGACCTCTTTATGATGCTGGATTTGAGCAACGTCCCATCTATGGTTTATGTTCCAGCAGATGAAGACATATCTGTTCCGAAACCGGAGACGTTCCTGAAAAAGATACCGGATCGCAATCGATTCGAGTTCAACACACGTGGATTTAAAGCCCAGACAATTCTTGACTGGGTGAACTCAAAAGTCGATCTAGACGCCCAAATTGTTACGCCAATCGATTGGAATGAAATTATAACCACTATCGGAACACCATTGGTGGCGCTTGTTTTCACGCTGTACTTTCTCGGGCCATACATCTGGGCAGTTCGCAAAGTCACCAAGATTTATCTGTTTGGATCGTTTGCTGTCTATCTCTTCTGTGTATCAGGTGGCATGTACAACATTCTAAAGAACACTCCATGGGTTCACATTGACCAAAATGGTGTCTCGTATATGCATGGTGACAGCGGCTGGCAGCTCGGCTCTGAATCGTACATCTGTGGTGGAGCGCAGCTCCTTCTTGGCATAATATTGATCTTTCTCAGTACTACGGCTGTTGAATTCAAGAGAGAGTCAGTGCGGCAGACTTTCGTTGCAGTTTCGATTCTGCTCAGCTTCTATGTCTGGTATTTAATCCGATGGCTGGTTTCACAGAAGATGCATGGATACAATCACGGCTGGGTCTATGATTGGTTGCAGTTCGTGCGACAACCATAAGAACTTTTCTGCCTTAGCGCATTACATAAACCGAATTTATATTGTGTCAATAGCTTCGTCTAATTCGGTTAAGCTCAGCGACTTTCTGGGAGGATTTGAAGCGACCTGATCCCATTCAAACGTCGAATACTGAGCGACAAACTCTTCGTCAACACTTGCTATAATGACTTTCTTATTCACTGCAGTAGCTAACCGTCCAACTAACAATTAATTGAACAAATTGTGAAAACATTACAGCAAAAAAACAACCTGTGATCAAGTCAAGGATATCTAGCGGTTGATCAAATCCATGAACAAGAACAATATAGCTATGGTTGTGATTACTGGAAAATTGTTACATTAAACAAACATTACCTAGAATGGACTGTTCCTGGTGCTTTTTGATACACAAGCATGTCGCCGCCGAATTTCATTCCAGATGTGACCCACATTCCGCGCTCCCATAAGTCTTCAAACACTCTTTGGAATAAAGATCGCCTGACTGGAGTCGAAGAAGACGCTAGTTTCAGCCAACCTTTATCCAATGCTAAGTTGGCTTCTTCACAGGTAAGAATTGCCGAAATAACATATTCCTTAGGAAGGCGAGGATCCGATTCTAATGCAAGTTTATATATGGAACGAACCGTTATAGCGCAAAGGGACCTGGCACAGAACCTCCTCCGAGACGATTTCTACGAAGGCGCTGAGCTTGATCGGGTCCCGTTATCACCACCCCGCTACCGTCGCTGAACGCCCTGCCGACCACGACCTCTTCACCATCAGCCATCACAATAGAAACTGCGCCTCGTCAGCGCCGATCAGATCGCCAGGCGCCCAGGCCAACCGTCTATCGGATTCCCACCGAATCCAGGGAATTCGTAAAGCAACGGATGCAGGCCGGCTCGATGCAGGTATGATGATGAAGGAGCCACGTCATCGATGGGAAGGAGAGGCCCCCCATGTAACGTAATCGACTCAATTCTAGAACTTGATAGAAAGAGAGTGAGTGGTGAGGGTTCCCGCGAGACACGACGGAATCTCGGTAGTTCTAACAGACGAGGGACGTCGCAACCACCAGAAATCGTTCAGCGAAGAGGATAGGCAGTCGCCGCACGCAACTGCGTCACTTGATCTCATCTCGTGATGAACACCCAAACGCAGGAGGGCGCCTGGGACGAGGAATTCGTCGATGGGGATGAAGAGGGATGGGGCAAAGCCGTCAGCACCAATCCGCTCTATCCGCATTGTATCTTAACTGGTGAGTTTCCGTCGGATTGGGAAGCTGGGCCATGAACGATTAATAGGGAACCCTGTTACTTTTGGACGGCATCAATTCTGCGATGTTGAACTGCAGAACCCTGCCATCTCGTGCGTATCATCTTCTCTTGCAATTATGCTGCTTATAACCTAATAGAGGATGCCATTTTCGAGTCGTACGGGAACAGGTGCCCAGTACTGGCGCTTTCCAAATCTTTGTTGAAGACTTAAGGCATGGATAAACGATGATTGTACGTTCACCAGTTGCTGAATACCGTTTAGCACGAACGGGACATTCGTCGATGATGTTAAAGTTGGGAAAGGAAAGCGTGTGATCGTCAATCATGGCTCTGAGATCACCCTGATCCCGCCTAACAAAATGGGTAGTCGACTACGTGTTTCTTATCACTTGTATTTCCGAGATAATGAAAAGGAGCGATTGAAGCGGCTTCAAGTATTGCGATTCGATCTCCGTCCAAGTTGTCTTATTGCAATTTAGGAAGCCGGTGGACCGTTCGCTCGGTATGAGCAAAGAGAAATGCTCGGGCAAGGCGCCTACGCTGTTGTCTATAAATGTGTACATCGTTCTTCAGGTGACATGGTTATTCATGGAGCTGTTTTTTGTTGTTTGTGGGCTAAGCGTGGCTACAGGCGTTGAGTACGCCTTGAAAATGATCGACAAGAAGAAATTCTCGTCATGCGGCCCTACGAGAGCGAATGCACTTCTCGCCGAAGTCAACATCTTGTCGAGGCTTTCCCATCCACACATCATCAAATTAGTTGATACTTTCGAAACTGAGACGAATCTTTTTTTAGTATTAGAGGTTCACAACATGTTCAAACAAATGTCTATATCTGATAACTTTCTATTTTAGCTGGTTACCGGTGGCGAATTATTCGATGAGATCATCAAAATCGGTCGTTATTCCGAAGACGATGCCCGTGTGGTATTTTCGCAGATGCTATCTGCAATTTCGTACTTGCATGATCAAGGAATTGTTCATCGGGATTTGAAGCCCGAAAATGTTCTTCTGCGTTCACCGGGGGCGTTGAACATAAAAATCAGCGATTTCGGTTTATCGCGCATACTGGGTGAAACTGGCCTGGCTCAAACGCTCTGGTCTGCTTTCTCTTTTTGATCGATGAATGCGTTATTTACTTTTGCTTTAGTGGAACAGCCAACTACCTGGCTCCGGTTCGTTGACGTTCGATCACTGTCTTCGAAAAAAATAACTGCTGTCTGCAGGAAGTTTTGACCTCCCAGAAACCCGACCAGAAATCCCCTTCGAAGGCTCTTGGCTATGGCAAAGCTGTGGTCCGGACTGTGCGTCATCACCTCGTTGTCTGACTGATTTTGCTTTCTCAGGATATGTGGAGCTTGGGTGTAATTCTATACATAATACTGTCTGGTACCGCACCGTTTTACGATGGCAGGGGCGTGCCCATTTTCGATCAGATCAAATCTGGTGATTACGAATTTCCCAGGGAATCCTGGGAAGATGTCTCGGAAGAAGGTCGGTTTGGGAATCTCAGTGAACAATCCATCGTGATCTTTTCTTCAGCCATAAATCTGATAAAATCGATGTTGATGGTGGATGTGTCTCGAAGGGCAACGATAGAGCAAGTAAAGAATCATGCCTGGATGACTGGCTCGAGGAAGCACGCAAAGCCTTTCTCAATGGTGCCTTCACCGCAACCGAAACGCCAAAGAATCAAACTCTAATTTATCGCTGTTTTTACTTAACATTTATCAATCCGAAGATTTTAAATAGATGCTCTAGTTTCCTGTACTATCTTGGCTTCAATAGAACGAGGACGATAACGATTGGGGTCATAATAAGGAATGCAACAAAAACCGCTCGCCATCCACAACAAGGACGACGCTGCGATCGTTGCTCCGCTTTCTGGAGCGCTTCAGTCCCCTTCTTTGTACGATCTGCTATTTTAGCTGTATTCTTTTCAATTTCCTGATTAAACTGAGAACGCTGCATCTGAATAGCAGATTAGAAACCTTACTTGAAGGATATCGCGTTGCTTGTTGGTCAGGTACTTCATATCTTGATAGATCTCTGCTAAGTCAGCTGCGTCTTGTTGGATTCTCTTCACTGCTTCATGTTTGTCAATCACCTCAATGACGCAATCGGATACTTCTGCACTGAATCTTGGGTTGATTTCTATCTAAATGCAGATATATATCGTCATACCTGGGAGCATTGGCCGCTTTCTGTTGCATCTGCTGAAGCTCCAGTCTTACCCTATCGTTATCGGCATCGTTTTCCAGTTTTGGTGTCCCGCCAATGTCTTCGAGCTTCTTCATCCTTTGATTCACATTCTGTGCTATTCGAATCTAACTTACATCAGCGAACTTCCAATGAAAACCAGTCGAGCAGCATACCTGCTCTCTCCAGTTTTTGAGCAATAAATCTCGCTCTGGGCCTTGAGGAGCAGTTTTCAAAACGTCCTGTAGAGAATGGCATCGGTCTGTTAGTGTTTCAACAGCTGCAATAACAGCTCCATAATCGCCAGGAGAATGCGATTGCAGCCAGCGACAGAGCGATACAGCCACAGGGTCCTGATCAGCTTTCAAGCTCTTAAGCAGATCGTCATTGAGAGTGCCATGGTTCTCTATGGCGTTCAGGATCGAGCTCAGAGCGTTAAAGAGGATTCCGGCATGGTGTAGAATGCGATGGGCACCATCCATCAATGAATGTAAAGGTGACCATCAGTGTGACGAGATACCCTTTTGCTATATGGGTTTTATTCGAACTTTTTTATTGTTGAGTATTTCGCCGGAAAAAAAAATACGTTTACATATAATAACGAATGGATTGTGACAGAATGCAAGAAGAAACAGCGAAATGAAAAATGATAAAAAGCATTGTTAGCTGCATAATTACAACAAAACTGCTCACTAGCAAAGCTTCATAAATAAACCTTAGAATTTCCATTTTGTTAAGCTTGTTTGCTGTTATTCAATATGTATTGGAAGGGCTTCTAAAAAAATTATAACGGAATTTTCTTTTATTTTTTCTTTCCGCACTTGACATTTCCACTTCGACTTTATAGCGGGCTCGAAAGGCCATTGCTTGATTGGCCTTTATTAGTACCCCCTTTTGTGTCAAGATTGGAGTCGTCCCAAGTCTGCACAGGTACGTTGACCGCTTATACAGCTGCCCGTTGTGAATTAAAGGACCCTTGATATCTCATCATGGGTAAGAAATCAAGGTTAGGATCGCCATGCTTTCAAGCGATTTGATTCTGACTCTGATTATAGAACTAAGGATCGGATGCATATGACAGGTTAGAGCATCGATTCTGATTGTATTGCCCACGCTGATATCGTATGGATAGCATCCGAATGGGCTCGCGAGTTCGGTGGCTATAAAGCAGGCGCGGGTCGAGCATCGTCAGCGAAATATCTGCCTTTTGACCATTGTGCCATGACTTTGACACCGTTTTCTGATCCCGTCTGTACGAGAGATGGCCTGGTGTTCGATATTTCGTAAAATGTTTCACTTTCTTTTTTTCAAAACGTAAAATGATCTTTAGTAATATCGTCCCATACATCAAGAAACACGGAAAGAACCCTGTTACTGGCAATGATTTAGCTGTTAAAGATCTTATTATATTGCATTACCACAAGAATCCGTCAGGACAGTATCATTGTCCTCTCACATTCAAAGTGTTTAATTCGAATTCGCATATCGTCGCCAGTAACACTGTCTGTTCCTTTTTTTTCTGACAAATAACTGTGCTTGCAGTTGCATCGTCGGGCAATGTATTCGCGTACGATGCGGTCGAACAATTGAACTTAAAGCCCAAGATCTTCACCGATTTGATTACTGGCGAGAAATTCTCCAAAGACGATATTATCGTCTTACAAGACCCGAATGCCGAACCTCGTCTTGTGGCGCCCGTGAAACCTGTCGAAGAAGCTCCCAAGACGGAACCCGCTTCTGCTGAATTTACGGGCAAACGTCTTCCTAAACGGCAACGTTCTGAACCTGATAATCCGGCACCCGAACCTGCGAAGAAAGACAAGTCCCAGAAACCTGCAACATACCATTTCAGTACAGGAGCGTGTTCAGCATCGTTCACGTCGTCAGCCGTGTCTCTTCAGACTGTTAATGAGCTTGAGAAACTCACCGATGACGACCTGAGGGCGAGAAAATACGCCAAGCTTAAGGGGACCGACGCCAAAGCCTTTGTTCGGATCGCCACGAACAAGGGCCAGCTGAACCTGCAGCTCGATGCTGAACTGGCGCCGTTTGCATCCCACAATTTCGTGCTGCTGTGCCAGCAGGGATATTACAACAACGTCGTGTTCCATCGTTTGATCAAGAATTTCATGGTGCAAGGTGGCGATCCCACTGGGACTGGTGTTGGTGGTCAATCAGCCTGGAAACACGAATTCAGAGACGAAGTCAAAAATGGGCTTCGTCATGATGCTCGCGGGTATGCACTAACAAGGCGTCGTTCTGGAGGTTCCTATATCTTTGGTGTAGGGTGCTGTCTATGGCCAATGCTGGCCCAGATACGAACAAATCGCAGTTCTTTATTACGCTCAGGGCGACGCCGCATTTAGATGGGAAACATACAGTGTTTGGCCGTCTCGTGGGCGGTCATGAAACTTTAGACAAAATTGGTAATATTGCTGCAAGAATTTGTTAGAGAGAAGACCTTCTTACGGTGAATAGAGGAGATTGCTGTGGATCGAGATGACCGGCCGGTCTCAGAGATTAAGATTATAAATACGGAAGTGTTTATGGATCCATTCAAAGAAATCATGGAAGGTGTTGAACCCGACTCGGCTGATAAACCGAAGCCGAAATCGAAAGATGATCAGGAATCCTATCTAGCCTACAGCGATCGTATGGTTGCTAAGGATCTTCCCACTGCAAGGTCCCGAGTTGGCAAATATATTAAGCAGACAGGAGACGAGGGCTTTGCCGTTCCCGACCGAATCGTATCCAGCCGGAAACCTACAGGTTATGGCAACTTCGACAGTTTCTAAAATGCTCGTCACCGCTGTCATGCTCTGGCGGTCCCCAGCCTCTCCTTGCATGCACCATTGTATGTATTTATAAACATTCGACAACAGCAAACGATAACGATGATAGCGTACCTAGCTCATGGTGTACTAAAAATTATATGGTGGAATCGAGAGGGCGCGAGGGTTTCGAATATCGCATCTAAATGGCGTCGAAACAACCTGGATGAGTTCGCCCTGCCGTATTCTCCCATACAGATACGGAGAGGCTTACGGTAGTCGCCTAGTCGGTAGTACGTATCATCCCGCAGTATATTGTAACAGCGAACTTAAACCCTAACCTGTGTAACGTAAATGAAAAGAGAGGGACTGGGAGACGTGGCCCCCTGGTTTCTTCGAGAGTGACTGTAGTCACATGATCAATTTGGCTACACTTTGATGGTGATTGCCAGGCAATAGGGCTCGCTGTCACAGGTCGGTCTCATCGTCAATGGTGTCGGCGTCGCTGGCGACTGATCCCCGTCACCGCTTGCCGGCTATCTTCTCTTGGCGTGGATGTCGTCGCCGCAAACGCCGATTGCACAGAGATGACCCAAAGCCGAGCGAGGTCGAACCGTCGACCGATCCCAAAAACCCGTTTTGCAAGCCCATTCTGAAGATGCATGACGATGACGAAGATGAGTCGTATATCGAAGGGTTAGCGCATCGGTTCCTGTTCCCGCCGCATGCTGCCAAGAATCCATTCATCTACAGGTCAAAGATGAGCTGCTCTCAGCTTCATGATGGCTGACTCTTCGACAGGGGATTCAAGGCGCCTTCAGATTGGACCGTGGCCTTGAACACATTATTCTATTGCGACAACGAGACCGCCAATGTGTATTCGTCGCTGTGGGGAGTGTTCCTGTTGGGTTTCCTCGCCATCAACGTTCTCGTAGCCGATCGTCCCGATTTCGACCCCACTGGACTGGTAGTACTCGCCCTCAATGACTGCGTTTCGCCATCGTGACGATTGCTGCATCAGTTCATCGCTATGATGCTATTCGTTGGGAACATCGTCTTAACATCGGCCTACCATCTATTCAATCAAGTAATGCGAAACTTTTTTCGAATGACGCTTTCATTTAGCTGGTTATTTTCGATTCTTTTCCTGAACAATGACTCAAATTGAATACTCCAGGTGCCGCATCTTTATACGATTTGGACGACTTTGGATTTCGCGGGAATCAACTTGGTTAGCATTTGCCATTGCCTTGATC
The DNA here is from genome assembly GCA_003693705.1 of Polymyxa betae. Taxonomy (NCBI): domain Eukaryota; phylum Endomyxa; class Phytomyxea; order Plasmodiophorida; family Plasmodiophoridae; genus Polymyxa; species Polymyxa betae. The sequence goes on from RBZT01000781.1 coordinate 95,549, forward strand.
ACATTGTGAATTTTTTATAGGCGATCTGCTCCTTATCTTTTGCTATGTCTTGGTATGGATACAGTCTATGGCCAAGCGAGACATGGTATTACGAGTTCCTTGCCGTTTGTGGTCTAGCCATAATAGCAACGGCTGTATCTTCGACGTACCGGATTGCAACCGATCACGATACCTTCATTCTGCAGCCTGTGAATATAGCCGCTTTGGTTTTGGTTCTGAGAACGTTCTTCTTGACGATGCCAGCTACCTCAAGGAGTACTTGCTTCGTTAGCTTTATGTTGATCGGTGCACTTATACATGTAATGGCTCTGGAACTGCAATCGCTCAGTTTTAAATGGGATACTAGGTGACTAAGATCCCCGAGCGATGGTTCCCAGGGCAGTTCTGTTTCATTGGTCATTCACATATGATCTGGCACTGCAGCTATACGATTGCTTTCTATTGTTTTTATTCTTGCATCGCCCGTGAAAAATTGGGCCCTGGCAGTCTCTGGGATGAATCGATATTCGAATTTATTGATCACTCGATGCCATCGTTTCAGAACTGAGCTATCCTCAAAGTTAATCAATTGTCTTATTTACATGGTTGGCTTGATAGTATATAAATTTCTAACCCCTCGATTAAATTGTAATTCATTTATTCGGATTGAAATACTGAAGGATCTCTGTACTGTTAATTATTGATGATACCTTCAGCAAACTCATCGATTTGCTTCAACATGGTCAAATCCTGCACAAAAATGTGAGCGGAGCACCGGTATGAAAGAAGATGCTCTACATTAGTAGATAGGCCATTACAATCATGAGTCGTCAACGTGATATCAACAGTGTTATAGCAGTTGAACCATTCAGGATGATGGTTCATTTTCTCGGCCAGCAATGCGATTCTGTTTCACATCATATTTGTGACAACAGAAATCCTGCAACTCGAACAGACCTGGACATGAACCCGAACGCCGTATTGAAATCGACGAATCGGAACTGCTTCCGAATCGCATCGCGCCCTTCTACTTGGGCCCACGATTCCGGCAGCTGACGACGCTGGTCGCTCGTTAGTGGCTTTGGCGATGAGGATATCAGTCGCCGGCCCAGTCCGGACGGCGTTCCCATCCAGCGACGCAACACCATCTCCGTCGAATGTTTGAGTGTTTGACAAAGTTCGGCTGCGTCGTCCTCATATACCTAACTTCATTCTTCTATCAATCGTGTTTCCAGGGACAATTCGATTTTTTTTTGAAGTTTATGGCTTTGCGGGCTGCGCAATTCCATTCTGAAATCTATCATGACGTCGTTGCCGCCTCTCTGGAAGCGGACAGATAAGCATGTCCAGAAAGATATTGCCTTCCAGGTTTACGAATCTGCTAATGGGCTCCTTGAAGATGATGGTCCGCCGCTTACAGCAGAACAATACCTTCTTCAGGTTCGTCGAGAGTCGAAGCGATTGCCGAATGTCGTCCAGTGCAAGACGCGTCCACAATCGCCAGCCAGAACATCGAATCTGTCTTCGCTGTCGTTATTTTTTGTCCCGATGACGGATCAAGCTCTGCTTCCTAATCCAGCCTGGGCGAACGAGTTTATCAAACAGTTTATTCGCTTGCGGTCGACTTTGAGTGAATTATCAGAACGGATTCCACTTCCGGTGCCCACTGAACAAAGGACGCCGCTACCACATCCGAACAATGTCAAAGCCTGGTGTCAACGGATGATGGACGAAAATCAACTTCCTATCCTTGCTGAGATTGTTAGAATAGGTCAGTGTTTGTTTGGAATCACTCACTCCCTTAGAACTTGAAAACCTGATTCTACTGCTGGCTGTTTCTAATTCTAATTTTCATGGTTAATGCTTAATCTAATGTTTAATAGATCAGGTGAACACTCGGGCAGCATTGAAGCATCTTGTCGAGCTTGTTCGAGCTGATAACGAAAAAGATCTGCTGACATCGGTCATGGTGTGGCTTTGGGCATTGCTTATGCGCTTAGACGCGTTGCTTCTGCCAGATACTGCTGCCGTACTGAGGAATCTGTTCAGAGCACTGGCTACTCGTCGTTCCATGATGGTTACAATATATCTCTCATTGTTGAGTACTTCTGATTTGTTAAGTGACAGGATGCTGATGATGACATGTTGGGCGCAGTCAATATTGCACTAACCATAATCCATCGCGTGTTTGGTCAGTCGATCCCAATGAATGATAACAGATAATCTGACATTATTATGATGTTTATCGAATCTTTCTGAGAGAATTCAACTTGAAAATGGTTCTCCAGATAGTACAGGGACAGCTATTTATTGTCCAGTCGAATCCGGTTCTAATAAAAGCACCATTGATTTCAGTAGCACGAGACCTATGCACAAATCCCTAGGACACTGCGAGGTCGCGAGGACCATAAAGCCGCTTGTAGAGTTACAGTACGCTTTAAATCTGCTTCGGCGTGATTCCACCGCAGTGAAGGGACGGCTACAGTGTAGAAAATGGGAGAAAAAATTCGAGATGAGCCTTTCGGTTTTGACCAAGTGACACAAATCCCAAAATACATCTACCTCCGAGAGCCTAGAACTTTCATTATAAATTTTTTACAAAGATTCGATCCATTGAAGCATCCATGATATAGAACGACAGTGAAATATAGAAAGTACAGGCACTGACTGAGATATGACTTCAGAACAGCCGCTTGCAAATTTCCATTAATCGCGAAAAAACACCAAACTACCCCATTCTGACCATTGGGATCCCAGATTGTTACATGTCATTTGGATTCGGTCACGAAACACACTTTCAATCAATGGAATGCCTCGATCGCTTCCAAAGCTGACGTTACAGCAGCCATTGTCATTCCAAAACCGAGACTGGCGTTCCGGAGAATTTAAAAAACGCTTTAAAAATCGGCCGTGGCATCGGTCTATATTAGATAGATAGATACTCGTTTAATCAATGAATTTTAGACGCAGTGCTGGGTGAGAATTTGCTTTGCAGATATTTGGCGATGCTGACAGGCAGTGTCGAGCAGCAAGTGATTAAAAACACCTTCCAAATGAACTCCCAGCTTCCAACGAACATGACGTCGATTTGGGATTTTAACATTGTAAGAGAGAGTAGGTACAGAAGCAGTGATATTACTTCGCACATGACCATCGTTAAGGTCCAATGATGAATCTCGAATGCGACATTAAGCAGTTCTGAGAGGATTAGAGACGTGAACGTGATAGCAACGACATTAATGAATTTGTCTTCGAATAAAACCATGCCCAACAGCATAATTATCGATCCTTGATAGACCGACTTTAAAACCCATATTAAAAATGTTTTATGGGACAACGGGCGACTTTTTTGTAGCTCCTGATAAAGCTCGGGATACAGATTAACTACGCCTTCATCAACATCTTGGTCAAGAACTAGAGCGCATACAGGAAGTTGGGTAAAAGCGGTAGCGTAACCGACATACAGCCAACCTTTCAGAGCATGTTAAAAAAAGAATTTGAGCGAGCATTGGACTACCAGTGTATATAGGAATAGTGACCCAGTAAAATAATGAGGAAAACACAGCCTGAATCACAGAGATAATAATACCGCGATGCATTACAAACTGACTCATTCGAGCACTCCTGTAATATGAGTTTCGTCCATGCCTGAGACTGGAATAAATCTCAGTAGCCAGACAGATCCAATAACAAACCATAAAATCAGCCTCTGGATAAAAGAAAACTGCATAATCGAGAAATCTGCTGCCAATGAAGCTTGTTTCCCTTCTTTGCCAACAATACCGATGCCGACATGTGCAGCCTAAATAGCCATGTGAGGACAGTAGCAACGATTCCACGAAGTCATACTTGAATCATGGAAACATCATTGCCACCATCACCGATGGCAGCACACCTTTTTTTGGTATATTCTGCTACGAGATTGACAACCTGAGCCTTTTGTGTAGGCGAACAACGACAACAGATAACAGCCGGTGCTTGACAGGCCATCTCAATAAACTGTTTTGGAGTCCATTCTAACAGCAGAGCGAGAGTAGTGCCGTCTATAAGCACTGCAGTTGAGCTGGTTCTGGTTCCAAATAAATCCAACCGATGGCAAGCTTCGCGTCGACTAGATGCAATAATATGGAAAACCTGAATGCAACGTCAGCTACCGGTAACAAAACAGGCTGCCAAGATCGACCTGTTGGTTCCTATCTACAAGTCGAGCAGAGCGTCCGATACATTCTGCAGTTTCAGCTTTGTCTCCGGTTAGCATCCATACCCTTATACCAGCATTCCGCAATGTCTCAAGTGTGGTTTTTACCCCTGGGAAAATTCAGATAAATCGAAGTCAACGCATAAAGAAAATACCTGGCTGAAGTTTGTCCTCGACACCAGTAACTCCATATAAGGAAAGGTTAATTTCAAGAATCTGAACAACGGCGCGAACAGCCGCATCTCGTCCACGAAGCTGAGCCCTCGCAATGTTGTATTTCTGGGCCCAGGCCTCATATTCATCGTGTGATAGCGCCCTTCCTCCAAACACTAGCGTCCTTAAACCTTCCCTGGCCAGCTGTTCAACTTCTTCGTCCAACCAATCAGATTGTTCAACACGCGTTCTCATGACAGACTGTAGAACAAAGGTCAGAAATCATGTCAGAAAAAAAACGACCGTAAACCAGACCTCGGCGCCTTTCAAGTAGAAATAGATCTCCCCAGATAGCACCGATTTGACCACAATGCCCATCCGTTTGGTTTCGGATGTGAAAGGAAAAATGTTCAAAACTTCATACTCAAGCAGCTCGCTATTCGGTAAACGCAACGTGATTTGTTTTGGCGTTCTGGATTCCAACATAATTCCAAGCGATTCGACGAATTTCACAAGAGCGACCTTGAATGAGGATTAACGAACACCGTACAGAACTGCAAGTTTTACCTCATCTGGTGACGAAGCTTGCAACGTTCTGTTGGACGAATCCGGGTCTACAACTGGTGTGACATTATGACACAGAGCAATGCCCAGAACGCAGGCTTGCAACGCTTTGTCTGCCTCAGCACGACGTCGCTTCTCGTATCTGGTAACTTCATCAAGATCAGAGGTGCTGTCGTCGCCGCCAAAGGATCGGCGAATAGCCTCCTTCGTAGCAGAGAGCGTCTCCGGGTGGTGTGACCACGGTGGTCGAAGTTGCAGCTTTTTAAATATCATGACTATAACAGTTTTGAGAACAATAGACGTCAATAAGCCAACCAGCAATCTCACCGTTCTGCGTTAGAGTTCCCGTTTTATCAGTGAAAAGATAAGATATCCGCCCCAACTCTTCAGGGATTGTAGAAGTTCGAACGACAGTATCTTCGATGTTTTTATCTACAAAACAATTAGGCACGAGATTTTCATTGAGCCGGCGACAAATGGACCTGTCATGATCTGGTAAGAATATAAAGTCTTTGCCATATCCAGGTTGACTCGAAGAGAAATGGGGATAATGGCAGAAAATAGGAGCACAAAGCGAAATAACACAATTGGCCACTGCCCATGCAGACCTGATTTTTGTCAAACAAGATCCGACGACATCAATAAAATAATCCGGAAACCTTTCATAGTAACCATTACGAACGCCAAAATTATGGTCATGACGAAAAGCAACTTCGAAATCGAGTTGAGTTCGAGATCGACAAGGCCAATTTTCGTTGAAGGCGAGTTGGCATTCATGACAGCCCGAGTCTCGCTGCCTGTGTAAATAACGCAGCCAACAACAGAGCCTGTTGCGATGACCGTATTCGACCAAACAGTGTTTTCGAGATCCAAACTCTCAACTGGTGCCTCGGTTTCGCCGTGTTGGCCTTCGTTGGGCGAAAATGCACCAGCGAAGTCGTAGATAGCTTTACGAGGCGCCTCAACTTCCAGTCGACCTTTCAGCTGCCAAACATTATCAAAAGATAAGTGCTAAATCGGAAAGATAAGCTGTAAGGAAAGTGACAGCTCGTAAATTAAACCTTGGTTGAATGGAGAGCATGGCGAAGCTTCCAATCAGTTTCACCATCAAGCTGGTCGGTTCTGATAAAGATTTCGCCGGATTCTTCTCGAGTTTTGAGCAATACCATATCGGCCGGTACTCGCTCGTCTTTATGAACAATCACTACATCTCCAACTCGTAAGCTTGAAGAGGGAACCTAATTTTGATTAAAACTATCGTTTGAAAATCTTCGGCACAACAAACCTGCTTGACAACACCATTTTCGATAACTTGATACATGGCAGAATTTGCTTCTTTATCCCGCCGATACCTTTTGAAATCATCAAAGGCCTTAACACTTTATCAAATTCGGACTAATGAAAGCAACAGGCAAAACCTCTTTGGAAGTAGTCACCGATAAGACAAATACCAGAGGAGCAACATAGGTGAATAGCACACCAACTTGCAGCTCGGGTATAAACTGGCTACAGGCGACAACCAAAAAGTAAAGGTTGAAGAAATATCGAAACTGGTCATAAAGCACCAGAGGCAGAAATGTCAGCAAGGAGTATTTCTGATTACGAATGCGATTAGGCGGGAAAGACAAAGCTGGTTCGGTATAAGAGCATCCATTTCCGAAGAATAACAAAGCTCTGGCTGTAGCGGTATCTTTTCGTAAACACAAACCCGGGCGTTTCTATACAGAAATAAGCCGGTTGCAATCAAATATGAAATCAACCAGCAGTTTTTTGAAAAGCAGGCTTTAAAATTCTAACCTGCCAGATGCGTTCAAGGCAGAGACGCACCTTGTTAAACTGTTCCTTCAATAAAGGAACGCGGTCATGATGAGCCATATCCGACCCACTGCTGTTATCCTCGATTTCGAAAGCCTCGGCCGTGATCGGCACCATGTCGCTTCGTCGGGGCCGATCACGATCACGAGCCATCCTTACAGGCTAGAGGCGCTGTTTTTCTGGAAATGACGTTCTTGACGAATGTATAACAGAAGGATCTGGATGCAGTCACTGATGATGAGCGTCCGGTGACTAGAAATGGGCTGCGACCTCGTTAACGTTACAATATGCAAGCCATGAAACAGATCAGTACTGATTTTCTGAGACTTCTTTCGTTGAGGCCGCTAAGTTACCTCAGCCTGACCAAGAGCGAGCTTGTTGTTACGACTGGGATCACGGAACCCGGAAATAGATAATGTAAATGTTGAAGATCGATCAGGTTCAAGTAATTAATATAGGAGCAATTTTCCGAGAAAAAAACAGGAAAGTTGGTGGAATTTAGATTGATTGGGCCTGCAGAAAGTACAGATGGCAGTTCCATTTACCTAAGAGAAGCGGTTCTGATGTAAAGCAGCCAAGAATCAATGTGTCATTCTCAACAACGAGATTACAAGACAATTAGGTGCATATGAACTGTTTATGTAGTTAAACTGGGAACTAATACATAATAGAGCTCGATGGGGAAAAAATAAACAAATGCAGGGAGGAGGCTCGTAAGATGCAGAAAAACATTCTGCAAACAGATCACCAGGCGCTCCCCGAGCGACGGCAAGTGAAAGCGGAACCATTGCTGGGTGCACGATCTGCAACGGAAGACGACGACGGGCCATAGTTTCCAGCACGAATGTCACGGGAGCTGAACCTCGCAGCACCTGATTTGCCACCACCGCCGCTGCGACCTCCGCCACCACGACCGCCACGCATTGACGCACCAGAATTCGCCAGATCGTAAAACCAGGGCGGGATCTCCTGGTTGGATTCCGTCATCAGATGGAGAAGTTCGCGCAGAATGCCCCTGCTACGCTCATTGACGAAAGAGATAGCTAGACCGGTATTTCCACAACGTCCTAAAAAACCTCATCATCAATTCCGAAATCCTCTAGAATGCAGAACGTACCGGTACGACCAATACGGTGGACATAATCATCAATTGTGTTAGGAAGGTCATGCTGAATCACGACTTTAACATTGTTGATATCTAAACCTCGAGCCGCAACATCAGTGGCTACCAATACTGGACAACGGCCAGATTTGAATTCCTATGTCAAAAAAAGCATCATTCAAAATTTCAGAAAAATGGTCGCGTCAATATACCCTGAGAGCGGCTTCACGTTCCTTTTGAGTTCGGTCTCCATGGATGCTGGTGGCGTTGATCCCTTCGCAGATCAACCAATCTTCCAAGGTGTCTGCCATACGCTTTGTCTCAACAAAAATCAATGTCAGACCATCGCAATCGGGAAGGATACGCATCAAAGCCGTCCTTTTGTCGCGATCCTGCACAAGAAATAAGTGCCAACGCGAAAATTTAAATATGAATGCCGACTTCAGCGTATTCGACACGCTGCGTAATGAAATCGGTTGTTGATCCAACTCGTCCGACAGTTAAGAAGATGTAGTTATCAAGGAAATCAGATGCCAAAGCCTAATTCAAACTTGATAAGCCAATGCATATAAAATTTAAAAGATAACTCACCTGAATTTCACGAGGGAACGTAGCAGAGAACATGAGAGTTTGACGGACTCCACAAGCAGGCAGGTCTTCGCCCTCAACAATGTGTCTAATCTGGGGTTCGAAACCCATATCTAAGACTTGTTAGACAATGAGCAAAACGAGACGATGTGTAAGTATACCAAGCATGCGATCGGCTTCATCAAAGATCAATGTCATTACTTGAGACAATCCCTTGAAAGCAGCAATCAGAATTAAGCACAGCACAATAAGGATCTGGACATACAACGCGACCACGGTCGATAAGGTCGACCAATCGACCTGGAGTGGCAACCAGAATTTCACATCCAAGTTCCAGCTCCCTAAGCTGCTCGCGGATGTCAGCACCACCGTAGACAACAACTGGGCGTAATCCAGTGCAATAACAAAATCGTCTGAAAGAATATGAATGTTCGACAAATGCCCCAAATCAGGAAACTTACCTCGCTTCATCAAAAATTTGGATGGTGAGCTCACGAGTGGGTGACAGTATCAAAGCCTTTGGGTAGCATTTGCTTCGACCACGTCGCATACCATAGGAAGGCTGCTGAGGAACATTAGCACCTCCCATAGTCAAAATTCGGTTGACCTAAGATGCGACTGTGACCAGAGAAAGCAAAGCTGTTGTAAATGGATTACAGTAGGAAGCAGGAAAGCGGCCGTCTTTCCGGAACCAGTTTGGGCACAAGCCATCAAGTCACGTTGAGCTAAAGAGATGGGAATAGCGTGCTTTTGAACAGGCGTTGGTCGCCCGTATTGCGCCAGTTTAACCTATAAAAGAGGTCACTCCAATAGAATATCACTCACCCAAATTATGTACATTATTCATCAAAGCGGGAGAGAGTTCCAGTTCAGAAAACAAATTACAGCCTTCGGGAACGTCGGCTCCATTCACTTCGACAGGGATATCGTCGTACTTATCGAAATTGATTCCCTAACAACAAGTTTTGAGATGCAGTACGGCTTAATAAAATCATAAATCTGACTTGAGTGACATGGTCTAATCCCGAGGTTTCAGTTGTTGCGAAAAGCTCTTTCTCTAGAGCTACGTTTCGTTCAGTTGAACGTCCATCGTTTCGACCACCACGTGCTCCACCAGTAAATTCTCGACCGCGAGAAAAGAATCCATTTCGTTCTGCATGACAGGGATAAGGTACAGCGTTCGAGTAAGATAATAAATCGATTGTTACCATTGCGGTAAGCTGAATCGGGAGGTCGTTCAAATCTTCGTAGATAGGCTTAGAAAACAAAATCTGACTCAATCTGTCACCGAGCGTACCTTGGGTTGGGAGGAGCAGAAGCCTGAGAAGGTGGGTGGGAAGGCTGTTGGGATCTGACAGTAGCAGAAGGAGCCTGCTGCTGTTGCTGTTGTTTACGAAGATGAGGAGGTACGTAAGCCATTTCGATTAAAATCTATAGCAATATGGTCAGCGATAACGAATGGACATAGGGCGCCAAGCGCCGAGGCCCGATTAGTGGTAATGATCGACCGAGACTCGCGCGTTAACGGCGTCCACCGCTTGGACTTTCAGTCACAAACCGACCTCGTGATTTGCTGATTAATGTTTGGAAAACGATAAATCACAGCGGACGACGGGTAAAGGGATTAACAAGAGGGAAGGACCCGAGCTGATACAGACTCCGACTTCGTCTACGAAGATCAAGTAGTGTTGCGAGAAAGCGAGGATTTACGCACTCCGCCGCGCAGCCCGTCGCTTGTTACAGCAAGTATAAGATCCGGATTTGGCAGAGAGGAAAATCCCGGTTGGGGGTATGATCAGCCTCCCTGGCCATTGCCATTGCCATCCGAATGAAACTTTCCAATAGCCTTAATAACAATGACTAATCCAATGTCATTAAACCCAGATTTTAGCTGGTTTCTCTGGATTCGTCAGTTTCAGAAATATCGCGTGCCAGTTTGATTTAGGCGAAAGAGATGACAGACAATGGCGCGCTTACGATTCGATTGGTGAAAGCTCAACGACGATTAGGAGATATTCTTGCCAAATGGCCGAGGCCTCCGATGCCGAACATGTTAGCAGCGTTGATGCCCGAGCTACAAACTTTACCAGATTATCTCGTTTCCCATATCATATCGTTTATGGATCTGTCAGATGATAAGCGTGGCGCGATTCTAGTTGCTATTGCCATAATTGCCATCGATTCACGGAAAGCTGCATTACGGTTGATTGAACCAATTAAAATTTCAACGTCAATACCGTGTATGGTTCAGCTGTTGGAAAACTTATTGAAGGAGCTGAACTTGGAGAGCGTTGCTGATCTTCGCAATCTTATCGCTAATCGCAACCAAAGATGTCACAGACTAACTTGCGGTGTTGAGTTCACACGACGTCAATCGCCATGGTGCAGGTTTCATACAGGCATAGCTGCTAGAGATCACCAGCAACACTCCTTGTCTCTGACAAGACCCGCATGGATCGGGCGATATCGCAGGCAGCTATCGCTGGCTCCATATGCATGTTGCGGTGGGCAAATAGACAATAGCGAGCAATGTCGAATGGGGTATCATATCGGCGAACTGGAAGACATGCTTCTGTTCGGCTATGCGGTGATTGCAGGCGTTCAAATAGCCTTCCAACGTCCTTACAACGATGACGCAATGAAACTAGCACTGCAATTCTTAACCCTAGATGGTTTACACTTTGACATCGATGAGTTTGAGTGGGGAATACCTGCATCGGAATGGTCTCAAAGGCCATAAGCGATCATGTCTTCTTAAGCGAAGAAACCTAAGCAAGATTGATATTATGGGCCTCATCTCGATTTGAACAGACGGTTTTCAGCTCTTCTGCAACTAAACGGCTGATTATCGATCCAGAAGAACGCTTCATTATTTGCAAAGAGTAAAGAGTGGGGATTTCAAGTGGATTTTTCAACTCATTTCAGAAGCGCATGAAATATTGCGCCGCAGTTAGGTGAATTAGACGGGCGCACATTTCTGAAACTTTTTTTTAACTGCCATTTGCAGCGTATGCAGCAGCCCGCCGTCAGCCATGACGACGATGCCCCTTTTCTCCATCCAGCCTTGGCTCTGGCTCTGCGGCTGATAGTAGCTGCCAAAACCAACCCTTCCGTTTCGATTTTGAAAGAAATAACATCACAACTCCAGGCGTCGCCGGTACCGGCCCCAGCTTCATTACTTTCCGTGGCTTTGCACCCGGCGTTGCCGCTTCTTGCTAAAGATCACCCAGAAGCGTTACAATATATTCAGACGTTAGTGAGGCTTTGCCCAGACCCAATACCGTTAGCGTTCTGGCCAACTGCTATTGGGGCTCTGTCTGCAGCATCACGGCGCCTGAAAAATGAGTGCTCTCGCCTCGATTGCATTCTTTTGATGCGAGCGATGTTCACACCAGCAGTCGGAAAACAGTTTTCTGACTCATCATTTTCTAGTCCTTTTGCTCATGTCGTCGGTGCTCTTTTAGAGACGACACGTTTGGAATCGCTGAAAGCGTTACGAGTTGCTGCTGTGGAGGCTATTGAAGCTCTCATCATTCATGTCGATGCTAAAGCGTTGACTCCAATAACCCCTGGTCTTTTGTCAGGCCTAGCGGCAGTTGCAGCGGGCGATTTCAAGTCTGGATCCAACGTTATCTGCAGTGCAATCCATTGCTTCACCTCAGTTATGCAGATTGTATTCAGTCTCTCACAGGATGATTCTTTTCGGTTTAATGCGTCAATGCTTTCTTCCAGTATTCTGCGAAGACGTTTTTATGAAGGTCCAGAGCCAACTGCTCGTGTCCGTTCGTCCTTAGTTACTGCAGCCACAGCCTTGCTCAAGCTGCCTCTATGTGAAGAGGCTCGAGCAGCTTGGATTGACTCTTTGCTTGCTCTTGCTGAGGACAATATTGTTGCTGAAGAAGCTCTTTCTGCTTTACAATCTGTGCCAGCTATTTCAAGTGGCGATCTTATGCGCCGCCTCTCTAAGATCTCAAAACCAGCACCTCGCTTACAGGACGTTCGATCTGCTATGAGAGCTATTCGGTTATGCCCTAGCTCAGAACTTGAAAATCTATGGCGAACAGAGAAGGATAAAGTTTCCAGGATTCTCTCGAGCTTGGTTGCGATTGATACCCGTGCTGTAATAGCTTTGCAGCCGCGAACCATTTCTCGGTATCTTTAGCGTTTCTCCTTCTGACCTTTCTCTAATACTTTTGGTCAGATTATCTCCATACTATCAAATCAGCCTCTCCAACTTTCCATTGGTGCCTGAGGCTGCATTCAGTCTTGTAGAGACACTCATCCAATGTTTGTCTTACGATATGCTTGTTGATCTTTTCACAACATGCCTGGCTGAACCTGGTCCAACATGGCTGCTGATTGTCGATTGCATTATTCGGTCAGCGTCGGATTTACCGGCTGAAGTCTCCGATCGCATCATCAGTGATGATCTTTTTGCATTAGATCCTGATTCGCTAACAATATTGCTACGCTGCATTGGCTCTCTCGCCTTGCGTTTACGCGAAGAGTTTCGACCTCTGTTGCTGCATTCCCTGTTTCCAGTGGTACTCCTAATCGCTCATTCTTCTCCAACCGTGTCGCAAGCTGCTTTAGCTACCGTCGATCGCATTGCTTACGCTCTGGATTATGACGGTTTTACTGCGTTGCTGGCTGATAATGTGGACTATTTAGTGGATGCGATTTCGTTTCGTTTATCATCTCCGGATGCGCTCAACGCTTCCCGTTTACTCGAGCGACTTTTCTCATTTGAAAATTCATCAACGTGCCTGGCTCCATTGTTAATCGACACGATTACGACCGTCATTGATTGTCTGTATGAGCCGAAACTTGACCCTGAATTGGCTCTGTCGTTCTTTCGTGTTCTGAATTTTGCAGCTCGAGCTCTCTTACCGGTTCCGAAGCGAGATCTTGAACAAGTCTCGACAAATGGTTGCTATTACGAACCTGAACAAGTGGCGATGAGGCTTTCTCACTCGATTTCTCGGTTTCGGAATCTTCGCAAGAGGAAGGACGAATTCGAAAAGAGTTTCGAATCGAATAATCGAGAAGAATTCGTTCCTCCGCACTTACAAAAGGAATTTGAAAACAGTAAAGTCGAAGGCATCAATGATGATGTTGATATTGATGACAAACCTGAATTAATTGATGCCAACTCCATGGAGGCAAGCAAAAGTCAAGAACCATCAACGGAAATGAAAACCATCGTGCTGATTGTGGATCGTTGTAGACATTTCATTGAGACTCCAGATCTACATCATCGCCATGCTGTATTAGAGGTGGTCGCCTCTTGCTTACAAGCTCTTTCGTCCAGCTCTGAGCTACTTCTTCCTCAGGTACTTTGCTGCTTGTTCGTTGCTTTGTATTCGCCCACTGACTGAATCAAGGTTGCGAAAATCTGGGATCCTCTCAAATTGGCATTTAGCCCTAACAGTAGCAGGTTCGTTATTCAGAAGGCGCTTGATGTTGCCGAAGTTGTGGTATCTGTTTGTCCAGACTTTGTTGCCCATCGAGTATCAACAGATTTATGGCCAAGGTGAGCATATGTTTTGGTTTGACAATTCTTGAATAATCGATGATGCAGCATGAAAAGGGTATTGATTGCAGAGCAACGAACATTAGCTAATGCCTTAAATCCCAATGTGGTGGATCGAGCATCTGTTGCTGCTCAAGGCCATGCTTTACGTTTGCTGTATTCAGCCCTGCGACACCCTACTTCCTGCAATAATATTATTGGAGAGATCGCCACTGTTATGTCGGCCTACCTTTCCGAATCAATGCCATCCGTTTTGCAAGAGGAAGCTCGGAAGCTGTTCAGTCTGATCTGCGACGTCGATCCTGATACGGCTTGGTGGTCTCTGGTATCCCTCATTTCGCCTTCTAATGTTCCAATCCCTAATAATTGTATACCTCTGCCCTTGCAATGGCATGCACCAAATCCCCGATTGTTTCAGCGCAATGTCGCTCATGTTCTGTCAAGGTTGCAAACATTACCTGAGGTCCGGTTTGAAGACTATTTAAATAGAGAAGAGTAAATTTACTGTAATATCATAATTATGTTTTATTATCCGGAGATCCATCGTCAGGCTAGCTCACATGATCAGACAAGTCGCTGTCTTGAATTATTCAGCATCGTCGTAATGTTAACCCTAACCCTAAACCCTAAAACCCCTAGACTATGCTGCCATAGTGAGATCTGGAGCGAATTGTCATGAAAAGAAGTAGCTTTGTAGTCTCTTAACTAAACATCGAAATTAAGTAGCGCATCCATTTTTGTCCAAACTCTACCTTCTATGATAAAGATTATGTAGAACGACTAAGTGAGAAATGTAATAGACGAAGTTGTTTTTTGAAAATTAACTCCGTCACAAAAATCTGCGTTCCTCGAAAATTCTCTTGAATGTTTCATTTTTGAAGCTGCACGGCTTCAGTGAATCGAAAATGTCCATGACCAGTAGCCTCCCGATGTCGCCATCGGGCGACCAATCGATGTCACAGCCGTCATCAGTGAAGCCACTGTACTGTTCGATGGCCGAATGCCCTGATGATTTTCGCCGTTATTTCGAACTCGAACGCACTCTCGATTTCTGCAGGCATCATGCTGTGAAAAAGCTAGCCTTACAGCTTCCCGATCATCTTCTCTGGGCAGCATCATGTCTCTGTCAATCTCTCTCCGAATTCGTGGCCGCCGTTCTCGCCGACTCGTCCTTCTCACCTTGTTGCGTCGATGAAATCGCCGCCGAGCACATCGCCGCCGACGCCATCGTCCATTACGGCCATCGAGCCTGCCTTTCACAGACAACACGAATTCCAGTCCTGCATGTCTTCGGCAAGCTGCCCATCAACGTCCCCGACATCATCGCACAATTTGCAACTGTGAGTTTTCGCTAGAATCTAGGGTTTTAGGGTTTAACATTTCGGCACAGGTGAACAGCACTAATCTGGTTGTCGTTGCCGATCTGCATTATGTTGAATCGCTCGAGGCACAAGCCGCTCTGTTTCCAGAGGGCGTCCAGATTGCCACGCCCGGATGTCGTTGCGCCGGGCTCAATTTTGACGGTCAGCCCGACGCCATCCTGTACGTCGGCAATGACGATTCGATCGCCACCCTTCTGGCTCTGCATTTCAATGACACGGCCCAATTCGTGTATGACCCGGCGGCGAAGACACCGACCATCACCCGGGTAAATTCGGTCCGCTCCAAGGCCCTGATGCGACGAAGGCGATTCCTGATCGAAAAAGTTAAAGATTCCACTTCGATCGGCATCGTTGCTGGCACATTAGCTGTTTGTGAGTCCTGATTTGTTTCGCGTTTAATCTGTTCGATCCTGTTGCTAATCTTCATATTTTATCCGAAATTCGTCATTTAGTCGATTGTCCTGACACAGTTTTCAGCCGGTTACCTTGATTGTATTCGGCATCTACAAAAGGTGATTCGAGATAGCGGCCGTCGCTGCTACACTGTCGCGATCGGGAAGCTAAACGCCGCCAAGATCGCCAATTTCGTCGGCATCGACATCTTCGTGATGGTCGCTTGCCCCGTCTCGTGCGTCATCGATTCGCTCGATTTCAGCGTTGATGTCGTGACACCCGTCGACGTCGACCTGGCTCTCAATACGTAACCCATCGCCCTATGATTCGTGGTTCGGAAAGTCATGCTGCCCCTTGCAGGAATCGGTGCCCATACAGGCCGTATTCCACCGATTTTCATTCGATTCTGGGTGACCAGAGGGATGAATGTGAATGCTGCTCTGAGCGCGATGACGCCGAGGGTGACGAGGCGTCGCCGCGGTTCTCGTTGATCAGCGGGAAGCTCGTCAGTGTAATAAGGCGCGGCGTCTGTTTGTCAGCGACGGATTGAATCTGTTTGTTCAGAATGGCGATGATCTGACGGCCAATGCATTCAACACTGTGGCAATGGTCGGCAATACGCGATCATTCTCTGGTCTGAATCCGAATATTGGTGCAACGCCAGTTCTTCCAGTTGAGAGGGGCCAGATTGGGATCCCTTCGGAATACTCGCCCTTGTAATCTAATGGCATCCCGCCATTTTGCTAACCTTCTCTCTGGTCCAAAATGTAATCAAGATGATCAAGGTTTCGCAGCTCACTTTTTACTTTCAAATTTATCTAGCAATTACAAACTGTCTATTATAAATAAATTCTATCAACTTTTTAATGATTTCACTTAGCTTGTGTGTAAACCAATGCTTGAACGATTAACAAGATTGATATCTGGAAACTACTGGAAGTGCAGTAAAAGTTAGGCTTATTGTCTACATTATACAGTCAGAGTATTTCCAGCAAACAATCTTTCATTTATGGTAAGTGGCTAGATTATTGATTATGGTTTTGCTACCGATGTTGTCCTCTTAAACGCTCGTAAGAGGTTTCAAGCGAGTTCGGGCGGTACTGACTACGTGCTGCTCTCTCCGGTCTCCTCCTTCTTCTTGGTCTCGGCATGGTTCGGGAACTGGCAGGTCACCAGCGTGAAATCCTTATCTGCGTCCCAGCAGTCCAACGTCATCGAAGCATTCTACACCTGCAGTTGCTGCTTACCAGGAGCAATGACGATTTCACCACGTAAACTATGTAATCGCACCGTCACCAGCTGGTTCTGTGTTAACACAATCAATGGGGGTCCAGTACGGTCCAGAAACGATGCACTCGACCTCGTTCACGATCGGATGCCCGTCGGGATGGACGACGGCGGAATCGCTGACATTCGTATGGCCGGGGGCGTCCGCGGCACCGGCCAGAGCTTTGTCATCGCGAAGGAACTTCTGTGTCATGTAGACGAGCTCGGAAGTGAGAGCCGCCATCTGCACCATCTTCTTCGCATCCATCCCATCCGCTTTGATCGGGATCGCTACCAACACGATCAGTCTGGAGCGCGACCAAGAACCGAGACCCCGCCCGACCTTGGGCGTTCATCAAGACCCAGCTGGTGACGCCCGGATGCGTCTGCAGCTTGCGCAGACAGAGCTCCGGTGAGAACTCCTCCTCCATTGACATCGCCCTTAGTACGGTCGATTGTGCTGCTCTCTCATGACGACCATCTCCATATTGGGGGCACCTCGGCCCCATGTGACGAGCAGCACGGGCTGTCAAACCCTAAACCCTTGACTAACCCCAAATTGTTATCTAAATGGTGCTTAATTGTATTGTTGATTTCATGAGCTGCCAGGCTCGCCGGGCTGACGCCACGGCCGCTCTTTGACGGTTAGCTGACGCGCTCGAGCTCGGGCCGCCTTGCGCTCGGCCGGTGATTCCCCATCGAACGGCGGCTTCTTTGAGGCTCGGCACCGCTGTGCGCGCTGCTTTGCCCGCCTGATATCTTCATCGGGATCGCGGCTCTCGATATTATGCTGACGTTGAATCGTATCTATTCGGTCGTTAACAGAACCAATGTAGCCTTCTCATCAATTTTCATTTTTAACAAGAAATGCTCTGTAATATCAAACGCCGTTCATCAAAGCTCTGCGTTTGACCCACCTAAAACGCTTTTGAATGCGATTTGGCCGACACTGGCTGCTCGGCCCATCGTCGCAGCTGTCGCCCGACGATGATGAAAGGCGACGTTCTCCAAAGCAACCACAATGTCTTGAAGGTCGCGCCGTGCCTCAGCAGTCGATGATTGGCCATGACGAACGCTACGATCAGCAGCGAAGAGCGGCGTTGAGGGAAGCGACAGCGGCGTCTGAGCCGAAGGGCATCGGCGATGGATTCGCTCCCGCTTCCATAATTGAAAATCGTCTCGCGACATTCTGCAACGAACGTACCCCAGATCGATCAACAATGCCAATCATCTCTGTCAAATAATTGCAAGCGAAATTATGTATTGTAGGAAATCGACAGGCTGGGATATTTATTTCTGGGCAGCTTTTTTGGCGACAGCCTTGGAGGAAACAGCCTTGGTGCCTTCACGGAAACCGTTCTTCTGTAAACGCGGGATATGACGCAGGTAGCGCATACGACCAGTTCCGGTAGTTTTGCGACGGCACGCCTTCTCACTCCAGTTGTCTATTTGGCATTCGTCAGCAGACGATTCGAGGTCGTCTCACGACTTACAGCTTCGCATCTTCTTCTGGGGCCAGCCGCACGACGAGCATTGATGTTTCTGGATGTGGAAAGAACGACGGCCGCATCGGGCGTAGCAGATGACGTGCGTCTTCGAGGTACGCTTACCGAACGATGTGGTGCCCTTGGTCATGGTGCTGCTGCTTGTCGGCCGATATCACACACGATCGAATAGGAGAGGATTTGGAGGCGACGGACTCCGCTACGGACTTGGCCACATTCTCTCGTTATATTATCGCCGCGCTAAAAATCCCATAAAATCTCCAAGAAAACATACTGGTTTTATGTAAGTGTGCTGCCTTCAGGCAAGATTCAGTGCAGGTTAAAGATACGCTATCAATGATATCGTCGGTATATAATGTTTATCTACCAGACAACTTGCACAGCTATCGTTGAAAGGAGAGGTTTGCCCGAGATCAGATATGGCTATGGTGAACAGATGAATCCGTTCATGTCGTAAAACGGCGAATAGTAGCGCTCGGTATAGCTGTAAGCAAACGATGCTTTCTGACAAATAGCATCATGATGAGCAGAGATGCGAAAGGAACAATTACCAACTAACTTTTACTAAAGTTCGTTGAACCAATACAAGCTTACGTCGTCTGTGTTGGCTAATTGCACGAAGATGATCAAGCACCGACGTTAAGCGATAAGCGAATGTTTCCAGATTTCAGATTGAATTTATGGCTTGAGATCGACGTTTCTGCCATTATGATTTGAAATTCTTTCTATGGACCCAGTCCGGTATCTGCTCGGTCGCATTTAGTTAGTCAGCTTCTATCTGCTATTGTAGTCTTCCATCGCCTTTGCTCAAGGTTCAAGGATTTTGTATTTCAGGTTTATTTCGTCATCAATCAAGAGATGCCGCAAGTTGACCAGCATCCTCTTAACTGCCACAACGGAAAGAGGAAGCCGTAAAAGCCCCGTTAGTAAAGCCGATTAAAAATGCAAGGCGGAATTCGAAAATGAGCTCCTTTGAAGGTAAGAGAATTACCCCCATTATCTATGTTCGGCAATTCTCTGCAAGAGTTCGTGTGGTGTATTGCATATGCGTGAGTAGCGATTAGCGGCTGCCTGGTCTCGAGCCGAATACCCCGGAGAAACGTCGCCTTTGTCCAACGACTTCATCGATCGCACCGAGAGATACCTGTCTCGAGACGTCTTCAACTGGCTCGGCAGCGACCACAACATCCGGTTCATGAAAATCCTTGGTGGGAGACAGTATCCCTGGAGGTGATGGTTTCCTGGCGCCATAAAGACATCGCGGTTCATCTTTCGAGCCTACTTTCGTCTCAACCGGTCGTTCAGAATTTCTGATGCCGAATACACGTCTGAAGGGTTGTGGCTTATCGGAAACAGATCGCCGCAACGACTGTGGTGGATGCGGTCGCTCCGGGTTCGGCAATGATTGGTAGCTTTGTAAGACCGGCGCCCTCAGCTTGATTTTGGCCAATTTCTCTAACTCTGGCTTAAGGTCCAGGTCGACCGAAATCGCATGATCATTAGGTTCCGAGGATGACATTTGGACCAACTTGTTGAGTTCATCCGGAGTCATTTTAGGTAATGAGGCGGTACCTTTGCCAGGAGTCTTCAGACCCAATATTGCTACAGCCTTGCGATTGTCCAGATTCTCGACGTACTTGTGGGTTGATGGCTTGTCCAGGTGGAATTCTGTGAGCGCTGCTGATCTGTATGTGACCTTAGAGCTATCGATGCCTGCGAATACAGTTCGCCTTGGAGTACCACCCAGGTTGGGCAGAGGGGTTGGGTTCAGTGCCCGGGGAGCCTTCGGCAGCTTTCGATCACAATCCCAGCGCCGACGCGCCGGCCCAGACGACGCCCCCGCCGCATCAGCCGACGACAACAGCGCGACTACGACATTGAATATGATGGCAATTGTCAGGCTGAGCCTCGGCTGATGAAGCATTGGGGTCGAATGGCCCCATGGGGGCGCCGCTACTCCCGCGCTAACGCAGTCGCACTCTTTGGGTTTCTTTTCTCTGTTACGCGGCGACTGCGCACTTCTTTGTACCATCACTGGGTGCGGTGTTCGTTATCGACGTCTTTATTAGAATCGATCGAGCTTGGTGACGATGACGACCTTCAGGGTTTGGTCCAGTGCGGTCACGACGCCCAAACCGATTTTATCGGCGCTCCAATCCAATGATACCAGAGGCTGGTCCGAGACGCGGCGCTTGTTCAGGCAGGTGAGCGTGCCGGCGACGCCCTGATCCCGCCCATCTTCGGTTTTGACCCGGCGTCGCGACGGGTATGCATAACGCCACAAGTTCAATGTCCCATTGCCGCCGCCGGTCGCGAACAGATCGCGGTTCTGCGGCAGATGTCGTACGAGCCAGACGGTGGAGTCGTGCGCCTTCTCTGATAGGAATGCATAGCCAACATCGGTATTGAATGTTCGCATATCGTAGACTCGGAATCGGGACTCCAGCGTTGTCACAACAAGTTTGTTCATAGGAATCTCAGCTCGGTCGAATTGCATCGATACGACACCGTTCTATGAAGAAATCAGCATGATAACAATAGTATAATCCGGAATTTGAAAAGTCGCTGGAAAATGTCTAAAACTAAACGAATGCCTAAATGAAGGTTGTCAACCTTAACACTGGTCTCCCATCTGATCTTGTTGGTTCTGAGATCTAACAGCTTCACATCGCCATTATCATAGCCGGCAGCCACGCAGCGCTCTGCATCATCGTAGGCGCCGCCGAACGCCACCGTCCAGCAATCACGGGCGGCAGCTGCCTTCACCGGGGCGATCGCCGCCACCGGATCCTGTTGTCGCGAGTCCCAGATTCGGACGACGCCATCCCTTCCACCGGTCACCAGCTCTGGAGCACCAGATCCTCTATCTAGACCACCAATACCATCGATACAATTCACAAGGCCAGTATGACCATTCGGTGCAGACCAAGCTGGGCGAGATTCGCCCGAGACTCTCTCCATATCCCATATACAAACACCGCCTGAGAAGTCCCCGGTAGCAAGCTGTCGTGCATCTGTTGGCGACGCCCCGAACGTGCTGCATTTCAGCCCAGCGTCGTGATCGAGTTCGGCGGCAGGCTGCAGGCTTCCTTCTGTGAACTTGTACAGGCGAAGAAGGCCGGCGCCGTTCGGTCGCTGCCCAACCAGGGCGATTCTGGCGCTGAATGGGAGCCAGCGGGCATCGTAGGGCGTCAGGCCCAGAGCCAGGTTGACGTGCTCGATGACCTGTGGTGCAGCGCTGGCGTCCACCACCATCTTCGACAATGACGTTGTGTCACAGAGACAGCTGCTGCTGCTGGCAGAAACCCTAAAACCCTAACTTTATTACGGGTCGGGAGGCAGCGCATCCATCAATCCAAGCAGGTCGATGTCGTCGGCGCTGTGGTTTGCATCGTTATCAACGTCGTCGAGCTTTGATATGATATCAGCTTTTATGGATGTTGCAGGCGCCACTATCTTCTGGAAAGACGACCCCGAGCTGCCTTGGTTGGTTGATGACGACTCGGTCGTGATGAGATCCAGCTCAAGCCTGAAGGTCGGATCAGGTGGCATAATCTTGATCAGATCGGTTAGCAGCTGTGTCGGTGCCGAAACTTTCAATCCGGATGAAGTAGAAGCGACCGAGGTCGCTGCCGCCTGCGACTCTGTTCTGTTGTCGTTCTCGTAACTGAAGACGATTCAGACAGCGACCTGAACACATCTTGCAAAGTTACATGTTGCTTCCTAAAGCACAATTTTCAGCAACTACAGGTGGTGCGGCAGTGGCTGCTGTTGCTGCTATTTGACGACTTGGAAAAGTTATGTTGAACGTCTGGGTTAAGATCCTGGAAGTGAACACGCGAACCATCCCCAGCGGGTCGCCCATCGAAGGCTGCGACCCTCGACGTTCGTATGTGACAACGATGGCGCCGTTTGTGTCCTGAGATACATCAGGGAGCTAGCAGTCTTGGACAGCAGCGACGACCTGAAGATTGCTCTGAAGCAAGAGTGACACCTTGATTTTGCGATCTTGCAGGACATCAAGCAGGCGATAGCGCAGGACTGCAAACTCCCATTCGGCAACGCTGGCAAATAGCTAAGCTGGAGTCAGTAAAGTTCAACATTGTTGGGCTCTTACTTTGTTGACTGTTTGTAATGCGCGCTGGATTAACGAGACAGCTACACAATGGCGAGCTGACATCGGGAAT
The DNA here is from genome assembly GCA_003693705.1 of Polymyxa betae. Classification (NCBI taxonomy): domain Eukaryota; phylum Endomyxa; class Phytomyxea; order Plasmodiophorida; family Plasmodiophoridae; genus Polymyxa; species Polymyxa betae. The sequence continues at coordinate 118,214 of RBZT01000781.1, forward strand.
AGCTCAATTAGCGAGTTCAAATGGTTTCTAGTGATGCGAACGACGTCGCTTGGGATAGTTGATGACATCAGCTGGAACTTAAAGCCCATGGTCATTAAGTCGTATAGCTGCATGCCCGATGAGTTCGGTCAGAGGTGTGGTGATGGTGCTCACTTTCTCCATGCTGGGCTCATTCAATCGCATGATTGATGAATGCGCCAGGCGTCTGAAAATCTGCTGCAGTGCGTCCAGGTTCTGGACTGGGTGCGGCTTGAACATCTCGTCGATGAACTTGGTATTGAACATGGTCGCCGTTACTTCTTCCAGCACTGCGTCGATGATTAGGCGAGCCGCCGATTTAACAGCGATGACGAACCGCGAACGCTTTTGTCGATGGGAATGTTCTGCGCCCTTAATCTCTGATCGATTATGTAGACCATTTCGCCGCCCATGTTGATGACCAGCACCGACATCGCCATACGTGCCATGACGGATGATTTGTCACTGACGCTCGTCGCTGTGACGAGTTTCCTTCGCGATCGTTGTTTTCTCCGGGCATGATCCGACCTCTGGTCGCGTGGTGCGTTGCAATCGATACGCGTTGATTGCTTCTGTTTTAACCGAAAAATAAGTCTGAGGTTAACACCTCGTACAAGCGATGTCAGCTTTGGAGATAACAGCGTTTTGTTTTGCCTGGATTGAAGCATGAGTTAGGGTTTGGACAATTCTGGAGGGAACTACAAAGGTGTCTAATTCATAAATTGCATTTGATGTTACGTATAGATATGTATATGATTTAAATCCAGTACATTTGGGCACCAGTTCGTTCTAAAACCTTGGGCAGAGCAGTGATCTTGAAGCTTTCTGAGCCCGAACCGGACCGGAACTCGTTCTCTTCACTCTGCGAGTGATAACGCGCTCGATCTGCGGCGAGGTGTGCATAATAGACGGCCGGAACGATCGACACGGAACGGGTGCACCGAGCATAAGTATAACATTGATGATAAGTGATGCCTTGCAGAAGGTCAGCAGTGAAATTATTCTCGTCGAAGATAACATGGTAGTGAGTTGGCCTTGAAGTTCCTTGGATACCACCATGTGAACATAAATAAAAATCAAATTGTCGAGGATGGACGACAGAAGAATCGACAACAGTTCCAGCGGGAATATTGCCAGAACGATCTCCAGCAGACGCTTGGTTAACAAAAAAACGAGCATGGTGGCGCTTCTGTACTATAATGAAGGTAATTTTAGGGGTATACCCGGGCTCAAGATTATTGCAAGCATCTCGAAGTGCATTTAATTCATGTCTCAAAACAGATTCAAACTGCCCCTCAGAAACGCCATCACGATAGAATAGAATGCGTTCTGGCTTCTTGCCTTTTGTTGCCGTATAAAACCGAATCAACAAGGTCTTAGCCATGTTGTTGAGATCTTCTATGATTTCTTGGCGGGGTTTCTGGGCTCGAGTTTCACAAGCGTATTTTGATGGGTGGGCATCCATCGAGGCAACAACTGCAGCTAATGAAGGAAGCCTAGAAAAAGCGGCCCCGTGCGTAACATCAGCTCCAAATATGATGACAGGTTTCTTGAATAAAAGCTCATGTGAAGGCGATCGAGACAAAACGCTGTTGATGCCCCCAATCCGAGTGTTAATCTTGAGTAGGAGATTACCACAATACATCGGGTCTGCCTTTTGAAGATGCTTGGATTGCATACATTGGGAAGGTACATCCAGCACAGTGTCGCAAATACGCTTGATCTCACCATATGCGTTACTGTCACCAAATGGTAGAATGATTAACAGTAATTGACACCGAAGTTTTGAACTCTCGATTTGCTTGACAGCTTTTGTTAGCGCATCCTGGTAGCAAATCGTGCCCCGCCCCTGTGGACGACAAGGGATTATAACTGGTCGCTTGAAAGAAACACCATGTTCCTTTGCAGCCCCGTTGAGAACAGAGAGGAAGTTATTCACTTCATTTTCGCGAACACGTTGTTCAAAGACGACAACACCCCAGTTATCGACCGGCGGGGAAGAAACGTAGGAAGCATCTCTGGCTTGCCAGGCTCCCAGCTGAGGTTGTACAGTCTTCTTCTTGGATTGTTGGTGATAGGAGATGGTAGGAGGTTCCAACACACGACCATTAACCTTGACCATTTGCGCGTTAACTTTTAATCCAAAGTCTTTTACAACAGGGTCTTTGTCATATTCCCGTTCTTGCAAACATTTCGCGATATTCTCCATTCGCACATTCGGCTTTGTCGCAGTCTTCTTGATCATTGCAGCAGTTTGTGCAGGCGCTAGCTTCTTAGTGATTCGCTCGCCAGAAACAACGTGGCAAACCTCCATCGGCAGATATGTAGGCTTTTCTTTGGACCCTACTATCAATAGAGGAAGATGCGGATGCTGCAGCTTGAGGTTGTAGCGCTCTTGAAAGTATTTAGCAACGTTCGTTGACCGGGTTTCGTTGTCTTCTTCAATAGTAAACTTTAGCTGCACAGAGGATTCCTTAGCAATGTCACGAATCCTGTACTTTCGCTTCATATCGCCGCGATGGGTAACGGAAACTTTGACTCCAATTAGTTCGGATCGAAGAGCACCACGGCAAGATTCGTTAATATTGGCTAGTTCTCGTCGAGTAGCGGCTTTCACGAGGTCGAGGACAGGCTGCGCCCGATGAAACACTGACGCAGCGATGTCGATATTAACCAGTAAACGGCCGTGTGCAGGACGGAGAGACTGGTGATAGCCGAACCAAATCTCAGACAAGGCATCAAGTGGGACAGTGTTGCGACCGGAAAAGAAGGAAGAGCCAAGTGAAATAAGCTTGCCAATGGGAGTCGATCGGCAGATGACATCTAATGCTTGAACACAGTCTTGAGGAGTATCAAGATTTCGTCCAGCTAGGAATTGATGAAGAGAATTCATTGGCACAACAGCGACATGCTCGATCTTAATAGTGAAACGGCTTCTACGATCAGGAAGATTAATGACCTCCGTTTTAGACGGCCATGGCAATCTGATGGGATAATACATCGTAGCCTCTCCGTCATAAGCCAGGGCCTTATTGCCTTCGAAAAAGTTTTTCTGTTTGTGAAGGACGTTCATGATCTGGAGATTGGCGGCCTTGGGAACAGACGGTGTTATCTGCACATTGTACATGTGAAAGTCGGCATTAGGGATAGAAGAAACCTCGAAGAAATTGGCAGTCAAGCTAATGGGTTTGCCTGCCTTACCGACGCCAGGGCGCTGAGGCATGGCGTTGGGGTTGAAAGTATCGGGCGAAGTCGTCATGGCAGATTGTAGGAGGACGAAAACTGACGCCTAATTAGCACGATGGTAGCCAAATGAATCAGAACGAAATCAAGAAACAGCGCACAGAAGAGCTCGTCGCCAGCGCAGGACAGTAACCTGACTGGTGCTGACCTCTCCTGTCAGTGCGCTCCCAGTGGATCATGGTTACAACCGAACTGGTCATCAACGGAAACCCTGTCACCGCTTCTCACCTACACTGATGCTGGCCTGTATTATTCGACATGAGCTGGGGGCTGCCGCCTATATACAGTCGAAACAGACTTAAAGCGGCCGTTTATGCAAACGGCGGAGCCCGCTCGGGCTGGGTGATTTGACAGACACTGAACGAGTCATGGGCAACGCAACTACGTAACATTTGGCATGTAGAGCATCATACTGTACGAATTAAGTTGGCAATCTGGCTGGCGTAAGCCGGGCTGTAAGTATGTCAAGTGCGTATGTCCACTGTTTGCAGTCTTTATTTTAGGCTTGTTGGGCCAGAAAGTCGATAAATTCCAGTCAGTTCAACGAACAAAGACGACACGAAAAGGAGAGAAACTCGAAAACCCCGTCATATCAGCAATGTCTACAATGTCTGCTGCCACAGGGCTGCGCTGTGAACAATCGCGGCGTTTCTTCAAAGGCGGAGCCCTCGCCGTTGCGACATTGCTACAATGGTGTGCTCATCATGAGGCGGATCATAACAAACCAAGCATGCCACTCACTATCGCTCTGAAATATCAATTAATCGCTCATGGAGTTAGGGCAAGGAAGTTTCTGAATGCTGCTCTATTCCTTGCGCTAACGAGAGAATGCCGCCTGTCCAGGGATATCAGCGATCCTTCGAATCCAACCTAACTTTGATTGTTCATACTCGTTGTTGCTCGCTTAGATTGTTCATTTGGGCTCTGTGCAAGGGAATTAGTTTGTATCCATTCTTTCCAGCATGGAGCATCTTATGAGGCTATTCACTTGCTCTGCAATTGTGTTTATTTTTTGCTGAATCTGCTGATGATGGAGGGTTGCCGACCTTAAGAGTGTAGGAAGGGAATACTAAATTACTTCTGCATGTGATTGCATTTGACTGAATCAACTAAAGGCTGTTTTTGTTATGATTTGGTGTAGATCAGCAAACTTTGAATATCACCAGTTCGATTGCCGATGATATGCTGATTTATTGTTGATGATATAGATAAATAAACCATGCTAAAGCGAAATTAGTTGAATTTATTTTATTTAATCCATCAACTGAATTCCATGATAGCTATACTGGCCATTTTAAAATCTCTTTCCGGTTATGGTCACATTGCTTAAAACCTGTAAATCGTATCGAAATAAGTCGGATATGTGCTTAACTTTTTCAAATGCTATATAACTCGATCTTGGCAATGCTGAAAGATGCAGCACTCAAAGACAGTGATAGTGCCCCAGACTGGCTAATCTATGCGCTCTTGTCTGGCTTATCGATATATCAGTAGCCGAGCGCAAGCTGTAAGGTTTCAAAGAAATCATCCATTGCATCTATGCCATTCTCGTTAAAGATGGACCTTTCAAAACTCGTTTACAATGTCTATCCAGTATATTGAGTTTGATGATTGCACAGTACATATGCATCTGGGACCTTCTCAGAATTTATATTCAAATCATGATTGCGGTCCTCCACAAGGTTCAGTTATAGTTCATGCCAATCATTTGCCAACCAGCGATTTCGACCACGAACTGAAACCATATCAAATTACTGCATCATATACCAAGCATACAGCTATCGCTTGCTTGGGTTTAAATGGGTCCCCAAGTGCTCTGAATTGAATAGATTTTTGTATTTTATGCACTGCTGCTTTTCCAGATTTTGATCGAATCAGCTGTTATCGAGTAAATTGCTGTCTATCAAAGAAATGGTCATGTCAATGTAACATTACTTCACTACCGTTATAAACGTGTAGCCCCGAGAGTCGTCATCATAGTTCAGACTTGAAAGACGATGGCGGTCTCGGCCCACCCGTCCATGACCTTGAAGGTTCGCGATGCGGTTGCCTCCTGGGATAAAATCGTTAGCGCCCAGGAGACAGCAGCTCTGGCGGAGGCCATGCAGAAGGCGCTCGACCACGATCGGTTTAGCGCGCCTGCCAGGCCTGTTGTTCTGCCTCCAGCCTCTGATCCTCAATCACTGAAGAATGTATTATCGTTTTATTACGAGCTGAAGACAGAATCAGAATCAGTGGCGGCTGTATATAGCCGAGGTCGGCTACGACTATCGTCGCTATCCGCTACGAAAGCCGTCCTATCGGATATGATCGGGCGTGTTCATTCCATTTGCAATCGAATGGATGCGTTAGTATCGCTAAATCGGTCGATTGCTGAATTTACCGATCAGATTCGGCAATCGTGTCAGCTGCTCGCTAAAGAAAAAGAGCAGCTGGTCGCCCAATCTGATTATCTCAGCGATGTGCTATCACATTTTGATGATAGCAGGCGACTCGGTATCTCATTTCAGCAATTTTTCATTTCTGTTTTTGATGAAAGCACTTTTTTCTTTATTGTTTCTCTTTATTTTGTAACTGCGGTTTATTTTTTTGTAATGAATGTATATCAATTTGCTTCAGCTCATAGGTTGTCGTTAACTAATAACATCTCGGCACAAGAATGGGCTTCGATATTGAATCGTATTGACGAATGCACATCGTTCATGAAGAAGCATCAAGACTATGCAGAAGCCCGACGTCATCTGCCCCAGTTCCAACAAATACGAACTCAGGCGCTATCAAAGCTTTGCACCCAGTTCCAAAAGATTCTTCAGTCGTCAATCGAAGCGAACCCAGTCGTTCCAAAGGACCATTTCTCCATTTCACTCCTTTCTTTTAGATCCGCTGCCAGCAGCGCTAGACCATTAATCGCAATTTTGGAACGGAAATCGGGCATCTTCAATGAATATGATGAAGCTCTCCAGGAATGTGTTCAAGCTTATTACCAGATTCGGCAGAAGCTTTTGTATGAGACTTCAAATCAGTATATCACCTCGCTAGCAGAATCGAAATCACTGCCCGACTTTTCCCGAACGGCCTCTATTTATTTAATACGTATATGCTCGGTCGAAGCTCGACTGTTTTCGGATTTCTTTCGAGCAGAGTCATCCTTCTCGTTGTTTCTACAGCTGATTTCAAGTGTCAGCAGCAGGTTCGCAATCATGCAATTGTTTAATTGAACATTTGTCTTTGAATTGTAGGCTTATTTCTGTTTAATGTGTGATGCATTGGATTCTCTTGTTGTTGCTCGACATTTCACTATTCAACCATCTTTGTGCTTTTTGTGTTTTTTCTTTCTCAAGATTACGTTGCTACTGAAACAAATTGTAACGTATGACGGTTATAAACCTGATTTAATATTCGTTTGCGTTAGAATGATCTGACTCTGTTCAGCCTTTATATACACATTCGATCTCGGGTCATCAACGAAGAGGATCTCGATATTCTCTCCGATGTTATCAACATCGTCCAATGCGAGATCCTCGATAATGAAGTCATTCCGCGCGGTGATGAAGTCAACCCGATCATTCCTGTCCTGCAACGCATAGTTGAGGACGTTCAAGAACGTCTCATTTACCGTGCCACTATCTACATTCGCGACAACGTCTCTGGATTCAGCCCGAATCCTGATCATCTTAACTATCCAGGCTCGCTGATAGCCGCTAAAGAGAATGGCCCAACTTCTCTATCTTGGTACCCGGTTCTAGAGTCCTGCCTGATACTGCTGTCGAAGATCTATCGCTCGGTCGAGCGCCATGTGTTCGAGATGTTGGCCCAGGACGCGATCTCGGCGTGTATCCAATCATTACACTCTGCCTCCGAGATGTTTCCAACCAGAGACGATTCATATCTGTTCCTGATTCGTCATCTAGCCATTTTAAGAGAGCAAATATCTCCCTTCAACCTCAGTGGCGGATTCACCGAGCGTGAATTGGATTTGTCGCATGTGACCGGGTCGTTTCGGCTGCTTATCTCCGGTCGTCTACCAGCACTAACACTGACGGAAACTGAGGTGAATATTCAGCTCGCCTTGGAGGCCGATCTGAAACGAACCTGTGAGCTTTATATTCATCATGTCGTTAGGTCGCTTATTTCCGGCGACAACCTTCCACCGGTACGGTTGCATCATTTTTGATTTGCTGAACTTAATGACTTTTGTCAGGCTGAAAACTATGACGATCTAGTTCGTTCTGCTAGCGAGAAGGAGCTGAACTCTGATCCCGTCGCGTTTCAGCAAGGCTACCAGTCAATGCAAGATCAATTATCTTTGTATTTTGGTGGATCCGAAGCTACTCTGATTGAACCGATCAATAATCAGATCGACCATTTGATATCAGAAATCAGGAAATCGGCGAGTCTCAATATTGAACAGCAGGAATAAACGCCAATGTCTGACTCCCGCTGTCATCGATGTCACAGATAGGGCTAATCGGCATTTCACTCAAATTTTCATAGCTCCTGTTTCATCGTTGGCAAAGCTTTAGTCAGGAAGAAATGTCTTCTCATCTTATCCACAACAAATTACTTGCTCCTTGGATGATGATTGGTAAGTCGTTGGACATCATTTTGACTGGTAATACATGGATGCGATTGATTGACATAAGGTATTGTATAGATGTGAATAGAGTATTTGGTAGGTAATTTACTAATATAACAAGCATCAACAATACAGATCGAAGATCACTCCGAATCGCTTTCAGCTTCCTCATCATCGGATGACGATATCACAAAATCATCAATCTCATCTTCGGCGTTTGAATCTCCATCCGATGAGTTATTTTTGCCTTCGCCATCTTTGCATTCGCCATTTTCGAAAGCATTAATGACGTCTTCGACATCCGATAACAAAGAATCATCATCCGATTCGCTGTCAACCTGTAACTGTGGGATTGTATCAGACTCAGGTTCCAGGCTGCCGGCCGACTCGGAGTATGCCTCCAACGGCGGCTTGGGCAGCGCTGCACCCCAAGCAGCGATCGCCTCGCGATCTTTCGGGGAAAACTCGCATTCGCCGCGCCGGGATTCGATAAACGTCATATTGCTGGCAATCTGTACTGCGAGTTTCTGGGCCAATTTTCGGAAACGAACGATCTAAAGAGAAATCAGTCGATATCAAGAAGCAACGACACAGCAACGACCTTGGTGTCAGAGGCGAACTTGGACAGAGTGCGACGGATCGGGGCGCTCAGCTCCGGGAAGGCGATGCTTCTTGAATGTCGAGTAAGATGGAGACGCAGAAGGGCAACGGCACGATTCACAACCGCGTCCTGGAACGCCTTCGAGCGCAGCAGCGAGTTCGGTGCGGCGATCATCGTCTCGATGGGCGGTGCTTTGGCCGTGGCGCGCGCCGCTGCCGACGGTTCCTTTGCGGTTCCAACCGCAGCCCAGTTCGTGGCGCAGATCACACCCAGCAGCGGCGCCGAGATCGGCACGTACTGGCCCGTGACGGAGGCGACCTGGTGCAACATTTCGGCGCATTGCAGATGGAGCGGGAAGTATTTGTTGGAGGCGTGCGATCCGATCAGGGCCAGTACGATCTGGACGAACGGGTAGCAGAGCGGACGCAAGGCGGAGCGGGGGTCGGCGGCCAGCCGGGCCAGTACATGGGCCCAGACCCGCGCCGAGTTCAGCAGCTGGGCGTCGACCTGGGTCGTGTTGGCCCGCAGGCGGACGGCGATCTGTCGAATGTAGATGAAGGCGTGCTGGTAGGCGGCATCCGTATCCAGGGCGAACACTTCCACGATGCAGTTCTGCATGAACCTAAGCCAGGGGTTAGGGTTTTAGGGTTTGCCCGATACTCGCCGTACCGGAGCATGGGGGCATTGACGGCCGTCAGGAACTTGGCATTGCGGACGAAGGTGCCGTACAGACCCCGGAGAGCGGCGCTGACAAAGGCGGGCCTGGTTTTCAGTGCCTGTATCAATGATCGTAGCTGGAAGAACGCCTCTATGCGTGCCTGATCGGCTCCCTTGGACCAGAGCTGCAGTAACGCCTTCAGATATCTATGACACAGCTTCGGGAATGCTGCGAACAGGCTCAGAGTCGGACTCAGCGCTCGTAACGTCCGTCGCTGCAGGCGTGACTCGACGCACTGGCTCACGAAATGGACCGCATTGCCAAGGAACGATCGGGTCGCCGATTCCAGCGCTTTCCAATGCGGCGATCGTTTCGGATTGGAGCCCAGTTGCTCGACAAGCAAGCCCGGGACGTACTGGACCGCAGACGAGCGTTAGATTACAGACGCTTGTTGGTGATATCACAACTGACCTTCAACAGGGCGCTCAGGAGACGGTCGAATGCGGCCGGGTCGCCAACACGCAGCGCCTCGACGGCCACATCGGCCTCGGATTTGTTGTTGATGGCGTTGGAGTCCCCGTTGGAGTCGGCGTCGGCGGCGTGCGACGCCACCCGGAACAAGCGAATCAAACGTTTCAGGCTGCGCTGTGATTTCTCCTGTCTGGCGCTACGCAGCAGGGCCGGTACGATCTTGCTCAGATCGGCCGATGCCGTCGCCTCGTCTGGTTCTTCATCAAGGTCGTCATCATCTTCGTCGACGATGTCATCTTCATCGTCATCGGGTTCGTTGACGTCGCCTTCACCGAATTTCAGAAGATCGGGGTTGTTGGCGATCAGATGTCGGTAGAACTCCGGGTCTGTCTCAGACAGAGCTTTCATCTCGGCGGCGTGAGCAGCGACTTCATCCTTGTCATCATCGTCTGGACCTGCTGCGAGAAGATCGTCAATATCCATCTCTTCGACAGGTTTCGATGGCGTCTCCGCTGTCTCAATGACTTCTTCGTCATCGTCCATGGCTTCAGCCTTGGCAGAGACACGCTCACGTTCGTGACGTCGCCGTTTATTGGCCTTAGCAATGGATGATTTTGGTAGACGGCGCAAATCGCCATTGCCGGCTTTCTGTCGCAGCTTTCGGGTCTGTTTCTTACCTTTGCCCATGGTGAGCGATTTCGAAAATCAGCCCGACGATTTTCTGAAATTGTTCAAGAGAGACCCCCGCGGAGTCCGTCGCGCAAAAACCCTTCAAAATTGGATGATGTATTGTCGTGCCGATTCGTAAGCGAAGAAGCCGGCGGCATTGGCTGGGAACGCCCTCACCAGACAGGGGGCGAATCCACGCCACAGACCGCGCCATCCGCCACGCTGTACGACCTCGGACCAGGCCGCTACGAACCCGCCGTCTGGCAGCCACGAATGCCGCCGGAACCGCCCTCCATCCATCTCCGTCTGCAGCAACGACTTCACCACATCCTGTACCATTGAAATCATTCGCTTGGCGGTCGTACCGCCTCTTCCGGGGCGTCCGTCCTACCTGCGGGTACGATGCCGTCCAGCAAGCGACACCGGACAGACCGCCGATCACGAGCTGCTCGGGGACGCCGACGACGCCGTTCTTGGACTCCGCCACGGCTTTCAGCGATTCGTACGTGTAGAACTGGGCGGCATAACACGGGACCTCGCGGACCATGGTGGCGCTCATGCCCCGGAACAGGCCGCGAACCCCGTCCCGGGCCAGTATGTTTCGCAGACACTGCAGGACGCCGACCCGGCCCGTCTCGATCTGCAGCCGGCATTTGACCAGCTCGATCGGACCGACGACCACTACAGTCCAGGTTGGGTTTTAGGGTTTTAGGGTCCTCGGGGTTCCCGTTGTACCAGAATTCACCAAACCGGCGATGGCGCCTGCTGCGCTCGCTTCCAGTGCGGTCGGCGCCCGATTTGGGTCGTCGCGGACCAGTACGGCTCGCGATTGCTGGAACGCCGCGAACACGATGGCGTTGATGGCGGGGACGGCCGCCATCGGCGCTGCCATTCCTTTATATAGGCTCAGCAGTCCCTGCGAACATCAGATCATGCCCTAGGGGACCAGTACGATTCGCTTCCCGGACCTCGCGGCGTACTGTGCGATGGAGACAGCCCAGGGCGGTCTGCGGATGCGGCGATGTCTGGACACGAACCTGGAAGAAAATTCAGCGATAACGACGTCGTGATAGTGCGGCGGCGAGACTTTGATGAGATCGAAGGGGTGCCCTGTGGAGACGCGATCAGCGGCGACCGAGATGATGGTCGGTGCGGCTAACCGACGAGTAGGATGGCGACGCCGGCGGCACTGCCTGCCAGCAAATCCTCAGCGATCGTCAGAGGACGCCCCGACCTCTCATTCATTGTTGTCGCCACAACACAATTAATGAGAGAGGATACAGAGTGACTTTGAAACATAAAGTTCCGGTTCATTAAGTCTATTTAAGGTCAGTTGATGATGTCTGTAGGATCATTGAGAGCTTCTCGAAGAGTTCACAATTGTATGCAGATCAGTAATAATAATTACATATCAATAATAATTCATTAATGTGTGGATTTAACATGGTTTTCAGTGACTAGATTCTTGTCACAACTCCCAGATGGGGTTGGACCCCGTTGGCAATAATCGAAGCTTGCCTTCCTTTCTGAAAGACATCATTGGAATAATAGTTTTAACGGTGGGTACCCGGGCAATGGGGTTACAAGGATCATAAGTCCACAGTTGGCAGGTTCTATTCAGCATCTGGATAGTGATAATGATGGTGAATGAATATTGATCGAGCCATAAAAAGGCGAATCGATGGCTGAATTAATGTGAAAAGACCATGTTGCTGGGAATCGTTCCGGACTTCAACGTTGATGCTCGAAAGAGCCAGCACGGGCCCGCTGCAATCCATCATCGGCGTCATCCTACGGTTTGAGCCAGAAAGAAGTGAATACTATTTGATATAAACAGATAGGTCAGCACGACAAAGTACTAGTACTGCAGGAGGAAATTGCCCTTGGAAAGATCATTGTCTTTTTGATCAAGAGCGCATTAAATGTGCGCCACACACGCACTTTATTTGGCAGAGATTTATCCTTCTTATTTCTCAAAAAAAGCTGCTGTTAGGCTGAAGGTGTGGAATCCATTAGGAATCTCCTGCAGCAGGTTTCACATCATGATCGAATCCGACCTGGGATCATCAGTGCCATTGACCCATCCCATCATGTCAGCCTACAATCACTATACGCCCTTCATCATCGTTGACGTCGGATTCGCTGCAGATCGCCGCCATCTGGCTCCTATCTGGTCGTCGACGACCAGGGCCTGGTCCTATGCGGCCAGGGCGATCTCCTCGTCGAGCAACGAACTGTTGGAATCATGGCCGTACTAATCCTCGCCTGTTAACATCGTATAGATCGCCGGACCCGCGCTCGACCTGCTTCGCTCCGTTCATCGCCTGAATCCGTCGTCGACGAAGCCTCCTGCAATCACGCTGGCGTCGTCAGATCGACAACTGACGCTCAGCAGCGACGGATCCGTTCTGGTCGTGTCCGCCGATCGTGGCGACGCCGTCATGTGCTCCGATTCACGCTAATCGCTGTCTTGTTGCTTCAAACTCTATCCGATGTCTTGTCTGCCAGCTACGATTGCAGCCCAAAAGCAAGGTCCAGTACGACCGATGATGATACAATACGTTAGCGTAGTTTTATGTGGGAAATTATTTCACGTGAAAATTATTTATCATTGTTGTTTGCGGTTTGTTCAGGGCTGTTCGAATGCGCCGGGCCAGACGCCATCCATCTTACAGAAGCTTAATGTCGAATCACATCCGTCGTAGCATTCATCGGCTGTAATGAGATCGTATCCGTGCTTATCGGCGAAGAATTTCTTCACCATTGGTAGCAATCCCATACTACCGCCTTGCACATACGTCTTATCGTGCATCAACATCACGACACTTCCTTGACCATCAGGAATCAGCTGCGCGTATTTCTCCCCGATTCGATCCATCAAGAAGGTGGCGTTGCCGCCGCGGAAGTCTTCCGTGTCCAGATTCCAGGTGGCGATCGTGTAGCCCAGCTCGTTGGAGATGAACTGACCGCGAACGTAATCCAGAGATCCATACGGCGGTCGAAACATGTTCAGACGCAGCTTATCTTGCTGAGATCCGGCACATTTCACAACCCAATCGCGGGTCTTTTTCAGATCGTTGGTGACGTCTACATCGACCATGCCCATGTAGTCGTCATGCTTGTACGAATGAAGCTTGATCTGGTGCCCTTCTGCTAAGATCTTCTCGATCATGGCGCATTTAGCGCTATCCGGTTCGCCATCGACGGCGGGGGTCACGAAGAAGGTTCCTTTGGCGCCGATCTGTGCCAGGTCGGCCAGAACGTTGGGCGTTGCGGCAACCGAAGGACCGTCGTCGAATGTCAGGACGAGTTTCTTCTTGTGCTGTCCGCACCAGTTAAACGATTTCACCGGGCCTTCCTTCCCACCAGACGATGGGTTCGTTATTGGCGCTTTCTTCGTGGTTGTTGTGGTGGCGTCTGTTTTGGAGGCGGTCCGATTTCCGTCGATGACGACGTAGATCATTGCGGCCGCTGCCAGAAGCAGAAGAAAGCAGACCAGAGCGCAGCAGAACTGTTTCCAGCAGAAACCGCCGCCGGCAGGAGCGCTCGAGTTGCTGTCATACGAGGCTGAGTACGAGGGCTCGGAATTGTAGTTAGTCGTTCGAGCCATCGGTGCTTTAAAATTCGATCTTTCCGATTACTTAGAAAATAACGATAGTCGCAGGCCGAAACAGGCGAAGGGATAAATTTCGGGGTAATAAGATTGTGAGGTCTCTCATAGAAAGTTTTGCAAATCATTCAACATATTGACTCAACTGTACATGACACAACCGGAACATATGGACTCAATCATCCCAAACTTGGTCGGAATTTTGAAAATCTGGCGATCAAGGGCGTTAAAACACCAATTGGTCCAATATGACAGTTGGCAATTTGTTAAAATGTGTTATTATGAAATTGACAATGGTTCCGAAGGATCCAGATTGTGATAGTTATTTCGACATCGAACACATAAGTTTGTTGAAAATAAGTATTGGTGAAGCTCATAAAAAATCACTGGAACCGAAACATGACTGTACTTATACGACGTTGCATTGCACGAAATATCAGCGCCCTTCTGGACTTGTTGGCACTGTAGCTGGTTGCAGTTCTGGCTTCGCAAAACTTTCCATTGTCTAAAGACTCGCCTTTAGTGTGTGAAGTACAGAGGGAAGAGTGAGGTGATAGACTGATAGAGCGATGAACACGAGCCACCGATGAACAGAGCGTCGGGGGGTGGGGGCTGCGCCTCCCATTTGGATGCAGGCTCTACTGAGTCAGAATTGCCATGGCCAGTTAGAGTCCCTTGATGGTTGACCCAATCACCTAGCGGAAACTTTCTACAATCAGCAGACCGACAGAAATAAGAATCATTTGCGCATTAACAAGTGAGAGAAAGTCTAAGTCAAAAAAAAACCTCCGTCAAACGGCCAGAACAACGACGAAAGAGCTTCTTTGAATTTTCTCATGCCATTATCGTGCGAGCCTCCTCGCTCTAAGCAAACGTAGGGGTTACGGTGTGCTTTGGCCAATAAAAAGTATTGGTTCTTCAACTCAGTCTGTATTAGTATTGCCTTTACAGAGTAGGTCAGAACTCAGAAGTGACTGAAACCGCAGCGACTATGCCGGGCATCTTCTGATCCGTGCAGATCAAGATTCAAAAGTATATGGTGATTGGTGGGGCGATGGGGTATGTGGGATGGGGTGCTAAAATGAGAGAGGGGGTCCCCGTTTCACCTGATATTGTCTCGATTTCTCTCTCTTGGAGGTTATTTGTCTAGTTCATGTGCTAGACGATGTCAGGTTCAGGCGGCGCTCAGGCCTTGGTCTCATGTCCAGGAGACACGCAGCCGAATGCAGAATCGCCCGATCATCATCAGGTACAGAAGATGCCGAGGTCGTCTGTCCAGGTGCGCATGAGTCGGCCGCCGCTTCGAAGCGAGGTGGCGTTGATGGCGTCTCGGCTGCAGCAGGCGAATTGGACATCGTCGCAGACGTTGTCGGCATCAAGGCCGCCGGAGCATTTCGTAAAAAGCGTCGCCGAACATCGGCAATGGGCTCGAAACCGATTCATAGCTCCTGCAGAAATTCCCAGAACAAAGCCAGCGCCTGTTCCACAGCTTCGAACATCTCCTCAAAACGATTCCGATGCACCCAAGCGCTCCCAGCCTGAAGTACGAGATATTTCGACAGCTATCACACCCAAGGCTATGCCAATCGTGCCACAGGCAAGAGATGCATCAGTTCAGACTGAGACAATAACCGAGTTTCTGACGACAGCTGCACCCGTTTATTATAAGTTACAGCCAACAACCACCCTTATTGCAGTAAACGCGGCTGGAGCTTATGAATCGGAATGATCGGCGTTATCTCTAACTCAGTTGTTCAAGAATCATTTAGTTCTAAAGACGTACAAAATAAACAAGAGTATGAGAATACAGGAGCTCTTCAGAAACCAAAATAGAAGAATCTCGGAAGAACTACAAATTGTCCAAGTAGGGAAAGATAATCGTAAATTTTATTCTATGCAGATAGAAGCTCATAAAAAAACATGAAAATGTTGCATAAATCGGCGCACAATTTCAAGGTCCGTAGCGGACTCCGATTCAGGCAGATTGAGCTGATTTGTCAAATTTTTGATCTTCTGAATCGTGGTCGGAGCCATGCATCTCATGTACTATTTAGTGGATGGCAAACGTGTTTACACGTTGAAGGTTAGTGGTGCCCTTTTGTATGCCGTTCACTGCTAATCTTTCGTATAGAAGCAGACGCCGTCGGGAGCTCCCACCCATTCCGCGCATCCGGCCCGATTCTCTCCAGACGATAAATTCTCGCGCGAGCGCGTAACTATCAAGAAGCGGTTCTCCATTCTCCCTACGCAGCAAGCCCCAATCCAATATTAATCATTGTTTCTAAATACATTAACTATTCGTCTTTGTCATCATCTTCAATATTGCCTCATAATTCTTGTAGGCCGGTAAGATTTCGGGTACGCGCGCCCCAATCTTTCACCTCGCCCTAATGTCTATCAAAAAATCTTCCATGGGCTACGATGCTAACCGTCTTATCTATAGATGGATCGCTCCCAACACTGAATGCCCAGTTTTTGTAGATCCAAGGTCGTATGGGGCCTGTCACACGTGCGGCCAGACGTTCCGACGTCGTCCTCAGCACTGCCATTTATGCGGCGAGATGTTCGACGACCTGTGCACGGCTCGTTATCATCTGCCTCCGCCTTTTGCTAATGGCAGATCCGGCCCAGTTCGAGTCTGCTTCGCATGCCGAAATCGATGCCTGGCATGGCACGACCAGCAGCTTGGCATCAACCTGAGCGATCTACGGCGCCCACTCTTCAAATCCGTCGTCGTTGACGGCGTCCTGGAGATCTATCCTCCCGTAGAATGGGCACAGGCCGACACCAGCGTCGCATGTAAAACCTGCGATCGTAAAGGTCTGAAGAGGCACCATTGCCGAGCTTGTGGCGAACTCTACTGCAGCGAATGCTCATCCAAGATGATCGTCCCAGAGACGTTCGATAAAAAGCACAAGAACGGGCTGCAACGAATATGCAATGAATGTCGCTATTTGATCATGACCGGCGCACAATGGAGCGAACCGAATCCCATCGAAGACGTTCGTAAACCGTTCCGAAACGTGTTCACATTGCATCCGGTGAGGACGGCAATCCCGCGTGTTGATGAATCGGAGTCGAGCTGCATTCTGCGCCTGGTCTGGTATGACAATGGCGAAGTACTCGGGCAGATTACAGCTGGATTAAATTGGGATCTGGACGTTATAGATAAGGTTGTAAGAAGGTTGAATTCGGTTCTAAGTCGCGACTATGTGTACACGTATCGAAGGCGACCTATCTGTGTCCAGCATTGGACGGCGTTCACTGCCCGCGTCTTACAACCAGATCTGGTGTTGTGCGCTGCAGATTCATTTCAGATCAGATGGAGATTAAATACAAAAACGACAACGTCATAGTCATATTAATCATACAAATGTTTGCAATAATCCGGAAAACGTCCGAAAGTTTCCGAGCGTGCGAGAGAAATCTTGAAAAAGGAAGCAGCGAGATATTGAGTAGATGTGAGAGACGCGCCCAGATTTTTTCGATGAGCGACGATTGTGTCGCGTGCCCATATAAGTAGACAGATATCGAGGGACATTGCTGACGACACGACGTCGCCGTTAAGTGGAGCCGGGAAGCGGCGATGAAACTCAACCCGCATGCGACCGAGTTCACTTGGACGCCGGCCGCAGCTGAGTTCCCGCCGCTTCGTCCAACGGTCCAGGTGCCATCATCCCCGGTCCCGTCGCTCAGTCCATCATCGCCATCGCCGGCGCTACGGTCACTGAATGGACAGTCGCCGTCAGGATCATCGCACTTTGATGAATCAGTGCAACCAGCAACACCTCGTCGCTTAATTTACAGCATTGATGAGATCAACGCTCTCCAGCAGGCGTTCAATGAACCTCCTGATAATCTACCAGTTAGCGATAATGTTCCCGTTAAAGGCAATGCGCATTACGATGACTTGATGGACCCTCAGAGGGCCAGTTCACGTCGCAGCTCGACCACTTCCTGGACAAGATCACCACGTACAAGCCCACTCACCCGAAATGGAAGCATTGTTCGCCGACAGCAGCTTCGCGAGCCTTCACCGATTGAACCCATGGATCCGGCCATGACGGCCAAGAGCCGGAACGCGAAAATCGTGGCGGCAGCCGAGGCCCGGCACAGACCGCATCAACAAAAGAAACCGGCCCAGCCTAATAAGAACGATGACGATCTGTCATGGAGAAAGAAAGATTCTGCTGTAGCTCCAACAAGCAGGTCATGGCGTGAACGGTCCAATCCGCCAAAGCGTCGCGCTCAGCAGCTGTACGAGCAAGCAGCCGCAGCGCCAAAGCTGACGATGTCGGCGAACGCGTGGCGACTGATCGACAAATCCGTTCAGGATGAGGCACAGGCAGCTGAGGCCGCTATTCGAGTGATACTGAACAAATTAACGCCGGAGACGTTTTCGAAGCTATCGGAGTCTGCTGGAGAGATTGCAATGACAGGACCCGAGACATTACAACGTCTTTGTAAGACGATGTTCGATAAGGCGATTGACGAAACCAGCTTCGCGTCGCTCTATGGGCAGTTCATTGTTCGTTTGCAGGAAAGGCTGCCATCATATAAAGATGACGACGGCAAGACAGTCGACGTTCGCAGCGAGATCATCACGAGATGTTATCAGATGTTGACGACACCGCCCGACTCAACCGCCTTCGAATCGTTACAGGGGGCTGAACGTGAAGAAGCCGAATTCATTCAAAGAAGACGTCAAATCGGCAATGTCGTTCTGATGGGTGAGCTGTTTAAGCACGGTCTGCTGGTGGAAGGCGTCGTCCATGTCAGCGTCGGGTTACTTCTATCTGGTCCACATGCTGATATTGAGATGCTGGTCGCATTCCTGCAGACAGTCGGGAAATTCGTCGAAAGGCAAGCGCCGGCAAAGATGGAGGAATATTTCTCCAAGATCGCGACCTTGTCGAAACAGCCGTCGATGGCGCCCCGAATGCGATTTATGCTGATGGATCTGATCGATCTGCGAAGGAATCGATGGCGCCTTCGCCGAGATAAAGTCGTCGACCCGAAGATGTTGGACGAAGTGCGAAAAGCGGCGTCGTCGAGCTCGGGTCCTTCCTCGTCCTGGACTGTCCGGCCGCCACCAAAGAAATCGGCGCAGACGATACGGCCGGCCGTGCTGCGTCCAACGACCAAAGTGACATGGAAGGACGGGCTGACATCAGAGCCGAACAGAACGAAACCGTTCAGCTGGGGCAATGTACCTCATGATATCCACGACGACGACGATGATGATGGCAACGAGGACGCCGAAGCCGTCGAGGATACCGAAACTGCAGATGATGCAGAGATCAGCAAAGAAAGGTTCGTCGAGCTGGAAGTATCAGTGGATGGTTGGTGAATGTTTCCAGTAGAGATACGAAGAAGGAAGAACAGCAGGTGGAGATGTTAGTTCGTGAGCTATACTCATGCCTGGATATTGAGGAGGCTCTACGTTGTGCACGAGAGCTTTCAGTGAAGTCCCATGCCAACATCGTCTATCAGGCTGCCATGATCTCATTCGATATGAAGGAGGACAGCCGTGAACTTTGCCGTCAATTCCTCGATCGGTTAATGACAGAAAGCATTATCTCTGGCGACGATCTCGTTCAGGGCTTAACCGATCTCGTACAGGTTTGCGAAAACACTGCTCTGGGTTGGGTCTTCTCTGACATCATGCAGGAATGCGAAGACATTGCAATCGATATCCCGCGGGCGCCGACCTTCCTGTCAGATGTTATCAGAGATCTGCTGGGTCAGGGCCACCTCGACTCGGAATCGCTGATGGGCGTGCTGCGGAAGAGCGGATCGACGACCTGCGGCAAGCTCGCCCTACAAGCGTTAGGTCGAGCAGATACAGTGAAGCGGGTACCGGTGTCGTAGAGGAGCAAGGGTGGCCGCACCACAATAAACCCTACAGACCTGTTGTAATGTTACTGTGATAACTGTGGCGTAGCCCCATACAATGCCACCATAACGCTCATCCATCGAACCAGCAGGGCTCATCATTCTGAAAGATCTTCAGTATTAGGAAAGCCTTACGGTGACATGCTGGTGTCGCGGCTGTTTGGCTGTCATGGAGGGACATTAACGTGGTAGGAATTCGGAGCATCAGATCCAAACAATGTGAATGCTTTATAGAACTGCCTTGGCTAATCGAAGTTGAGCCTGACGAGCAGCTCCGATCAACTGCGTCTGGTATGATGATGATAGCTAAAAACTGATATCGGTCAGCTCTTACCTCACAGATACGTTCGTCCTTGCAACTATAGAAAGAAAAAGTAGCATTCGTACAAGCATGTCTTTGCCTAATGAACTTCTGTGAATCAGGCAGTTCCAGCATCTTATAAACATGCCATCATGATTAACGCAAAATAATCGAACGAGTTAGTCAAAAGCTGGGGCTCCGTCTCTGTCTGGGACGAGCATCGTTGCATGCTGCACATAGATGGAAATTCACATCGCCAGCGATGAGATCCTGCTCCTGATTCAGGACTATCTCAATCGCAACGGATGTCATGACGCCGTACGGGCCCTGGAGAAGCAGACCGGGGTCCGACTGCGATCTTATGGCACCGAACTCGATTTCTTTCGTCAGCTGTTGCTGGATGGCCAATGGGGTGACGCCGAGCGCTTCGTTGCCGCGTTGTGCTCGCGCCCGAATTTTGATCATCGTCGCGTACGATTTTTGTTGCGTAGGCAGCGATTTCTCGAGACAATCGCGCAGCGCGATCTGGGCGACGCTGTTCTGGAGCTGGTTGACGGCCTGAAAGAGCTCGAAGATTCATGCCCTCCCGACGAATTCCAATCGTTGTGCTACTGCCTGACATTAACGACTGTCAACGACCATCCCGATTTCACTGATTGGACCGTGACCGGATCCAGACTGAACACGTTCGAGCGATGTTTGGAGCAGTTCGCGACCATCTACCCGACGCAAGTACGACGCAGAGATGGCGTCGTCGAGGCGAACCGTCTCGTCCAAATGCTAAAACAAGCGATTCTGTATCAGATGTCGGTGGCCGCCACAAAGGCCGACCTCGATCTAAGGCCGGGTCGTCGCGCCTATACACTATTACACGACATCGATTTCAGAAGGACGATCGAGGCGGCGCCGGTCGGCGAATACGCGATCGTTTCAAGGGTGACTGACCCGGTTCATGCTCTGCGATCGGTTCGATTTAGCCCGGATGGGTCGCAGATCGCGATTGGGTCGGCATCACGATGCTTGCGAATCTGTGAGACAGACAGCCATCGCGACAGATTGCCGATCGTTTCGAAATTCGCCGAGCATCACGAAGGCGGTGTTTACAGCATTGACTGGAGTCGCGATCGGCGATGGATGGCGACTGGCTCCAGCGACCGCTCCGTCAAAGTCCTGAACATCGACACAGGAAGGATTTGGTCAGCGACACATTCCGGCACGGTTCGCAGCGTCTTGTTCACCGACGACAATACGGTGACCGGAGCCGGGTCCGGCGACTACGCGATTCGGATATGGGACTACCAACACCAGCAGCAGGGACCAGTACGGACGCTATCCGGTCATACCGACGTGATCGTAGGGATGGCTAACCAAGACCGGACCCTGATCTCGGCCAGCTTTGACGGTGTCCTGAATCGATGGCAGAAAGGAGAGCGCGTCTGCACGCTAACAATGGAGCCGCTCATGGCCTGTGCCTTATCGACCGACGCACGAATCGCCTTTGTCGTCCATACGAATGGGTCAAGCGGAGCCTGGGATCTGTCAATGCTGCGGCCGTTATGGCAAAGGCCGGCACCGAGACCGTCCAGCGGTCGCGTACTGGCCCTGTCCGGTGATGATCGCCTGCTGCTGTTGGCGTCCGACGAAGGAACGATGCATATCGTGGATGCGCAAGATGGCCAGCTGCTGCATTCGATGTCGGATGGGCACAGCAAGACTGTCATACAGGCCGAATGGGATCCGACGACGGCGACGAGATTCGCGACCTGCAGCAAGGATCGTACGATGGCGCTCTGGACGCATCGGTCAGAGAATGGTGAACATTATTAACGGATTGATGACGTGGAGAGGGATTTGGACAATCAACCTTGTTAGACAGGCGGTGGCCACGATCAGAACCGCCTGAAAAACCCAAGATGAGCAATAGATGGACGGCGTGAAGCAACGAGACAACCTTCGTAACGGGCGTATTCAGCGAGACACGCAGGGCCGTCACATTGCTGGACAGCACGAATAAATTAACGATCGGGCCATAATACGAATTCGTCTCCCATATCATGATCAGAACAATGAGTAGCTTGCCGAAACTCGAAATGATGATGGACGCCATTAGATGCCGATATCGAATGGCTATATTCAACGGTCAATACTTTGCAAAGTGAGAAAACCGATTTCGGATGGCGTACGGCCAGGATGTAATAGCCGGGCTGCAATAACCGCCGCAGAGACGAACACGAGCAGCTCCATGGCTGACATCCTAAATAGCAGTAAAATCAGGGAGAAATAGAAGAACATTTTGGCAAACAATAAAAAACAATGACAAAAAGGGAGTTTACAGATGAAGTGATATTGATAAATCGCAAAATATCAGACCAGAAAAGCATCACGTAGCCGTCATGGGGGACCATGTTTAATGAACGTAAGCGAAGCCATCTGAGATACGTGTCGAAGAACACAATGGCAGGGATGAGCTTAAGCACGGTTCGTCGGAGACCTTCGTCGTCTTGAGAGTAGTTGTTGAACAGAATATGACGATATACCTGTCCCAATATTACTCCTTTGATTACCATAGCACTTAAAACAAGCTAAAATATACCCAGGAAAGAAAGCAAGGGTTTTCAAGAAACTTTTTACAATGCGAGCCCGAAATCAAGATCGAAAAATCACGAGAAAGACTTGAAATCATGTAAGCAGAATGGATCAACCTGCACTTTATGTAGAATCAGGTCGATGATAATAAGCATGGTCTCGAATTCCACATATTTATCAGCGATGCAGCAACACGAGTCCTAAGCGCCCAACGTCAGGGCCACTCAGCTCGATTGTCAACATCAACAAACGCATCGGGTGAGGCGAATATTTCCAGCCGAGAACTCCTTGTAGACGTCCCCGACCGCAGCGCCGCATTCCACACAGATCATAATACTGTAATATGCCAAGGCAAACTTTACGGAAAATCGCGCGAGTTATCATGACAGAATCAGGATATGTAACATCGAAATTGCTATTAAACAATAATTACAAGTGCTAACAAAACCCTGTAGCTGCTGGCCTCCGGTCAAGTAAGTGCAGAACGATAGGATGTCTGCGTTTTATTGGCATACTGCCAGCTGTAATTTGAAAAAACCTTTGACTGCACACCTTGCAATGATATCAGGTCGATTTTATATATTAGTACTACTATTTGCTTTCACTTTGCTTCTCCTCAAATGGTCTAAAGCAGTGCTGATACCGATTTCATCGGCATCATGATGGCGGTATTGATGTCTACTAACTGCATCGTATAGAGTGACAGCACTTGAATTCGGCTGAATAAACTTTTGAATGATAACCATTAGGCAGTCTATCAGAGAGACTGATCGAGAGCCATTAAGCAATCGTGTTATCACTTCACAAGCCTCTGCTTGATCAGAATCTTCGATATTAATGAAGCATTGTTGAAGGAGAGCGACCAAATCGACAGAATTCAAATCCCCATCAAAGCAGGAGAGTAACCTGTCAACTAGTTGAGGACGCAGTATAGGAGGAAACTCGATTGGGGCAGCAAGAGAAGCGACTTTCGCCGCAATGGGCAAAGCTAAGCGATGTCGACATGTGATGACGTCTCGTAGTAGAAGCGTCATCTGACCACGGACAGCGGCAGGCGCCGGAGCCATATTAGACGTAAGTTCGAATAGGAAGTCTAAAGCACTTTCATCGCCAAGATAATGAT
Source organism: Polymyxa betae (assembly GCA_003693705.1). Classification (NCBI taxonomy): domain Eukaryota; phylum Endomyxa; class Phytomyxea; order Plasmodiophorida; family Plasmodiophoridae; genus Polymyxa; species Polymyxa betae. The sequence goes on from RBZT01000781.1 coordinate 141,965, forward strand.
GAACGAACGGAATAATAGCATGTTCATAGATCAGATCCTGACGGCAACGTTCGATACGCGCGCCAACTGTAAAAACGCTCCAGAATTGCTTGGTGGATTTTAATAGTGGGCGCCAAGACTGCAATCGAGACCATGTATCCATTCGTCGAAACGCGTCAGCATCCCGCCGAGTACGTAGACCATTGGCGAGAACATGAAACAACCATTGTAGCCGAGGGACAGATGGGAAGGAAACACCATCGAATCGCAACGAATCTGGAACTGTTGGCATTGGAATCCAGGCGCGGCGAGACATATACGCGCAAACTGCAGCGTACATCGGGTGCGATGGGCCTTGTCGCGATACCATCACAGAAAACATCGATGCCCAAAGAACAGCAGATAAATGGGGAATTATTGGCAGTTCATTGGAATTGGCAGCACAGTCAGTACCAATGAAGCCGCCATTAGCTTGGTCGCTGGGCTCGTCCTCGTCTTCGCAATCATCATCGTCGGCAATAATGTCGCCGTTTTCAGTCCGGATATAGATCGAGTTTTTTATCAATGTCAGGACCTGGTGGGCTTGAGAAGTAATGAGATCAGGTGTCGAATACACGCGACCTAGCAAGGTATATGCACAGGCTCGTATTGACTCGTTTTCAGAAGAAAGCCCACGAGCAATAGTAAAAGATGCCACGCCTGATTCTAATAAAGATTTTAAGAAACACATGTAATTTGAAAAAGTAGACTATTACCAATCAATGACAAAGGCACTTTGGCATTCGGTTTTTCGAGCAGCGCAAGAGCCGAAGGGATGATATACTGAGGATCGGCCTCAAACCAACGAGAAGACGGGTATAAACTCGTAAAGCATTTTAACCACTCGTCGAATGAAATGGTTTCAAACACGTCGTACGAATCCAAAGTCGGGCCGAATCGGATCCCAAGCAAAGAATTTTCCAATCGACGATCTGAGAGAAAAATTAAATAAACAACAACTGGAAGAAATTCGTAAACTACCTGCAGCTTCGATACATTCAAAGCGCTTCAGATCTAATTTCGAAGTAGTAGCTCGGTATGACCTCATTAGCTCGCATAATTCGACCTTGCTTGGGGCAGCTTGATCAATGTCCAGCCAGATTTGCGCCTTCTCTGTTAACCGGATCGGGTCGTTAAACCATGGTGCATTCTAGAGAAAGCAGTCAGTTCAGCCATATGCAGATATTTAACTCGTCGTTACAAGTTCAAAACTGGGTTTACAATCTTGACTGGACACGAACCAGTCGGGCAAAGGGATCCCCTCAGAGTGCAACGTTTGCACAGCGGGTGTAAACCGGAATGGATTCGTTCTATAGAGAGCTTTCAGACAAGACATCAAAGATTCGTCTTTGGAGAGAATGGCACGGCGACTTAAACAGATTGTGCTCTCTTGATCAAGTTCGACGACAAAGACATAATCAACGATGGCCGGCAGAGTTAGTAGCACCGGGCGGATATCAGCCGGCATCAAGCAGCGGACCAAAGAGACCGGGCAACCGGAAGACATGGAGAATCGTAAACGATCGGCGATGGGTAAAGCCGAGGCACAAACCATCCGCAATGGCCAAGAAGAAATCGTACCACTGAGGAAGCCATGGCGACGAGATATCAAAGCAAACAGCCACTGAGGAATACTCAATCAGACAAGCCTTTTGAACCAAAAATTGTGAGTACCTGACGAAACAAATTATTGTGGAAATCGAGATTGGATCCCCACAGCAAGGCGCTGTCGCTATCGACAGTCACGAAGAAGACCGCAAAGAGGTTGTCATCAGAGCTATTGGGATCGGCGAGCGTTTTTTGGATAAATTCGTAACGATCATCTTTCGAGCGCATGCGAAGGACTAGTAAACGACATCAGATTAGCAGAAGATAAACGACGACAACATTACCACGAAATCGGGTTTGGATCGCATCGCTTAGAGTGTCACGTTTTGTTTTTTTCTTAGCTGGTTCTGATACTTCTGAAGGTACACGTAATGGAATTTTGTGACGCTTCATCAAGGCTACCAGACGCGAAAAGACCAGCGGATCAGTTGCGGACAGAGCGGCACGCTGGAATTCGGCCACGGGTGGAGTGATATTCAGCGGCGCCGTTTGCAGAATATCAGTCCGAATCAAATCGCATACGGTGTTCCCAGTCGTAATCTGGTTTGACATCAGTGTCCAGGCGTAATCGCGTGATAGTACGCCGCAACGCATCAGGGAGCGAGCACAGCAAAGAAACAAATCATCGTCGGGCCCGGATCCGCTTCTCAGAACGACTTGAACGTCTGGCAGTAACTTGAGAGCCTGAAAGCATTTTAGATTATACACAGCAAGAGATCAGTAAATTGCAACCTGTTTGGAGCCGTGATCGCTCAGGGCAAGAACGCATCGTTGCGCTAGTGTCATTACGAGACGGGATTGGTGTTGTAGCGCAGCAGAGAGCACCGATTTAGTCAATGCATTAGGCATCGGTGAAGAAGCAGGCAGTTGACGAATGAGCTGTTCCATGAACGATATGTTGCAGACGTAGCGGAAAGAGAGACGCGGGCTAAGAGAACATTGCAATGCCGATAGATATTGCTGCAGGCATGAAGCAGAACATCGCTCACTGTCGACGACCCAGTCGAGAACCAGTTGGCGGTGCTCGAGAGAGGTGAATGGGTTCAGAGATAGAGCAGCACGAATTGTGACATGTGAAGGCGGCCCATTGGAAAGCAATGCCCCTAACAGCTTGTGAACAGTCTCTGCGCGAACAGATTCAGGTTCTGCTGCGGAATGCAGCGATGCGACAGCGACCAGAGCTGGCTGCGTCATTACCGGCGATAATAAGCGCAGATTTTGAATCAAGGGAGCAAATAAGCGAGAGAGAGTCTCGTCGGAAATTTTGGATGATGGAAGACGGGTGATGAGGTGACGAAGCGCATTCGAAGGACCTTCGGTGACAAGCATGAAGCGTGTATGAAAATTCAGTGCTTCTATCAGAAAGCTAGATACATAATGCTGATGCTGTTTCCAGACTCGTAAAGTCCAGTTTAAACGACGCAGCAAACGTAAGCCTTGCTCATGCTGAATCAGGCTAACGACCAGATTTATGGCGTTGAGTTGAATACGTTTATCATCGCTTGCAATGTGGTCCTGGATACGATTGAAAATATCGGTCCCAGTAATGGCATTGGTTGCATGGCGGATTATTTTCTCATTGCATGGGCCACACTGAGATGGCTTCAGGACGGTAGCGAGCAAAAGCAGGGCGTTCGAAGCGACAAGGGGAGACGTATTGGAAACCAGAGCAAAGATCTCTGGCATCTGTGGCGATTGACCAAGGTAGGCATGGAGATGGTCATGAGACGACAAGTGTGAGATGAGATTTGTGATATCACGAATGACAGTGCGGTTATCAGAGCTCTGTATCCCAACAAGTAACGTATGAAGTGACTGCTCGGAAGCGCACGTTGTTTGTTGGGGTTCTGGGGTCCCATTACAGACCGCCTCTAGAGCGGCGGCCATTGTTGGCTGAATTCGCCTGGAACTGCACAAAATGTAGGGTCCGGAATGCGATTTTGATCTTGCCGTGACGGACTTGAGAGTTTTTGATCGACAAGCACAAATCTTGACCCTTAATTTATGAATTATGTCAGAATGATAAAATACATAGATAAATGCAAAGCAATGGCCACTTATTCCAGTCTTTTGAACTTGCGCCATTCTTGAACGGTAAGTATTCTCTGAAATTCGTGCCGATTAGCGTACTTCGGGGGTACCCGAGCTGCATTCGGATGCAGATCCAGATAAGTCGATTTGCGCGCCACCGGCTGCGGAGGTGCTCGAACATCGATTCGCAAGACATTCTCGTGCGCTTTGGCTAACTTCTTGAGAGCCTGGTTCATGAATTGGTATTCGAGTCGCGAGGGAGTTGTGTCGTGATCATCGCCACCAGCGCTGGTTGGCGTGCGCGAGCTGATTGGAGGCCGAGCGATCGGTTCCATTGGCTGAACGAGAAGATTGGCTAAATCGCTCTTCATATCAAGCAGTTTGTTTGCTTGACGAATTTTGCGATTCAGCACGTCGACAGTGTTGTCCTGGCGGCGTTTTAGCGTTAGAATATACTCGTTTAGCGAGTCTAATCGGCTTTCAATCTCGCTCTGTGAGTAATCATAAGCTACAGAAGCGTTCAATAAACTGAGGATTCCCGACCTGTCGCTTTTTGTCGCCGCTTTCAATGGCAATTTGAAGCTCGCGTTGAAACAACAGCTTCTGTTGTGTCATGTTATGCGACTTTCCAGCACGAAGGGCGTTCTTGCGCTGGACCATTTCGTCGATCATCTCCGGCGTGTATTTGAAAGTTCGACGCAACTTTTCGGCAGCGAGTTTCATAGCGATGCACTGGCCGATTGTCGGCACAGACAAGCCATCGTTCTGTTGGGCGCGTATCCATTGCCCAGCTTCGTTCTTATCAATGCCATGATTTGAAACCTGCGTGATCTTGAAAGTCTTTTCTGAAGCCCCGAATGCAACTCGCAGAGCTTTCGACGTTTCCTTCGTGCCACACATGTACGTTCTGGGATAATCTGTGACAGATACAATCACAACCGCACGATAAACATGTTCTCCCGTAGTGTCATTGGTGCCTAGGCCGATTCGACAAAACATGCCTTTAACGACATCGTCGAAGAAGGGCTCCTCCACGAGCGATTCCAGCCGATCCCGTCGTAGCTGAACAGAGCGCATCGTTTCATAATCGATGGGATCGTGGGCGTCACTACGAATTGTCAGCAGATCCACAGCTGCTTCTCGTGATGGGGACAAAGTCATACGGCGACCTTGCGGCACTTCGTTATCTCGGAAATCGTCTTCATCAGCTTCATCGCTTTCAGCATCTTGCCATTCTTCATCGTCTTCCGAATGTTCGCGAACGACCTCGCTTTGACGTGCCCGAATCTGCTTGTTACGGCGACCTCGAATATCCTGAATGGCCTTATCTTTACCAGTTTCTGCCTTTTTCTGACGTTTAGCTCGAGTAGAGGTCGGTTGCTCTACTTCCTGCATACTTTCACGTCGTTTGCTTCGTTGTTCGAGACGCCATTTTGCCTGGGCTTCTCGTCTCTCTTTTGATTTATCTAGCATTTCCTTTCGCTTAAGAAGGATCTCTTCTCGTTGTAACTCGGGCATGGCCATGAGATTTTCCCGATCTTCATCGTCAATGAATAGGTCGGGGCCAAAGTTTAAAGCGGGGTCTGCTTCATCACTGGACAAGTCGGATGAAGAGGACATCGACGACAACGATAAGCCCTCTTCAAGCAGGGCCATAGAATCTTCGACGTCCGGCATGGCTGAACAATGTCGGCAGCTGCCACGTTATAACAAAATTTCGGAGTGCCTGAACGATATCTCAACAGTCCTTACGACAGGACGACAGAGGAGTGTTGTGTGTGCCAAAAAAGCATGTTAAAAACTGCGCCTACATTTCGGAAAACTAAAAATCTGACATTTCTCATCGAATTGCATATCCCAGTCCTACTTTCACATCCGAATCGATATCGCTATCTGGATGGGCTGCTTTCGTTAAACCAGATTGAATCTATACAACTGACTAACAGTAGACGCGGCATCAGGACATTCTAACGAAACAATATAGGGCCAAACACCAATCTGTACACAACCCAGATAAATTATAAATACTGTTGGCGGACGGTTTCCAAGCTGTGTCCAGAATGATTATAACTCAGATGCTTCCGATCCAGTGACAATTTTTAATAGAATTTTAACTCTCCGCCCGATCGCGAGGGTCGAGAAAATATTCAACATCAGTTGTCTCGTATTGAAAATTATAATAGGGGGTTATTGTAATTATTACCTACTCTGGCTTGGATTTTCGACTGAAAAACCTAATTTTGGCGTAAAAACCTGTTTTTCCGTGGCATCCAAACGCGCCCTTAGCCCTGATTTCCATCGTGTCTATATTATAGACACCACGGGGTTTCTCCAAAAAACGCCGACGATGGCTCATTTGCCCTTATTATAGACACTGAGGGGAGGTTCCTGAGGCAACTTTGATTGACATTACTGACGAACCGGTTCAAGATAATCCAGTTTTTCTTGCATAATTATTTTAAGGAAGTCTAACTGAAGTTCCGGTTGATTCATTTTAGAAAACTGATATTTGCTAAAATGTGAGTGGTTGTGTCACGCTAGGGTTTTCCGATCGAGTAGGATTTATTCAATTAACATGGTCTTTGTGAGATTCTGCATAAAGACAATATTGACTTGTCCCTTGATGAGGTGTTATAAAACGTTTCGCTCGACGAAATCGCCGAATACGGTGACGAGTGTGATCTCAATAATGACGATACGCAATGGCAGCATCTGAAGCTGAATCAATTCGGCAACGTTTCCCTTTCGTTGACAACGGATCATGGGTAACTTCTTTCAGTTGCAAACCAAGAGATCCGAGCTTTTTGCAGAAATGCCAGATAACATGCAATCAGGTCGAAGGTTTCAGGCCCGATCCGTGAAAATCGGAAGTCAGCATAACCACAAGCTCTACAAAGTGAGCAATAAATGAAATTGTTCAACCTGGTCGCCGCAGGGCTCGTTGTCAGCCTTAAAAGTTAAAATCGACGACGCAGTTAGTGTCTATAGACACTAAGGAATTTTGATAGGGGACTCCGTGGCCAAAAATTGCGAAAAATCGGTCAAGCAAAACATGGCGTGAATTCCAGCTCTAGTTTAGAAAAATCAAAGCTTTTGGATCGTGGACAGCCAATCCTACTGCGATTCGTTACAAATTTAAAAAAAAAATGATCGGAACGAAGATATTTTACGCTAAAAGATGGAGTGCGTATCAGGGTTAGGGCCACTTAAATGCGGCATAAGTGCATATCTAGCGGTTCAAACAACGCTCTATAAAATTCTTTTCGAATCCGTTTTCGTAACTTTAAGAGGGTGCGCGCTTTTTACATTCATTTGGCAGAATGGTATCGCGCTCTCTCATCATCTGCTTGGACGAATCGCAGGAGTCTGCTCGCGCTTGGGCTTGGGCATCCCAGAACATCTTACGTTCCGGTGACCATGTCGTCTTGCTGACGGTCGCCGTCATGGACACGTCGAGCGTTTCGGATTACAGCATGCTTGCCTTGGCTGCTGATGATATTGCTCCATCAGGCGCTCTCGATGAAGTTGCCTTAGAGACAGCACGAAAATCAACTATGGAAGCTAATGAGGCGTTTATGAACCGGATGCTGGCAAAGGCCCAGGCTGATTTAAAGGCGGCTGGCGGCCCCAATATCCAGATTGAAGGCAAAATTTTGACACAGACCGGGTCGGTCGGCGAGACCATCGTAGCGTTTCTGAATAGTGGACGTCTTGAGAAGGCAGCCGCTGCGGTCGTATGCGGCTCCCGAGGATTAGGGGCTTTCAAACGAGCCATGCTCGGAGCTATTGGAATGGGTTCAACCAGCGATCATCTCAGTCACAACCTCCATATCCCGGTAAGGCTGCTTCTATGTTAAAATACTTTCCAGAAGTTCATACATGTTAGGTGATCGTTGTTCGGGAGCCTTCAACTGAAGCCACGGGGGCGCACTACAAAGGTGCTTAACTGGATTGCAACCAGTTAGAAGCAAGAAAGGAATTGTTCAAAAGCCTCCGAATCAGATTTGTTTTCGTAAAAATGTGAAAATCCCCCATCTTTAATTGAATGCTTTTTTAGGCTTTAGTGACCGTTGTTCCAGAAAAAATGAATGCTGGCCATCATATGAAACACACAACACGCAAACATGAATACGTTTGCCCTTTTAATAATTGGATGGAAACAATACAGAATCAGAAAGCAATTGAGAAGTTCAATGGCAGTTGGATTTGATTCTCATTGGTTTTGCAATACTGGGTATACACTTGACATTACATACTCAGATGTCGGGATGCGGACGCTTATAGGGGTTAAAGTGGGAATACAGGAACTCTTCGCCATGACAATGCTACTGCTTTTGAGCACGACTAATAGTTTCGCCGATTGGTTCGTTTGCTAAATTTTTACAGAATGCGTTGGTGGCCAGGAACAGAGTTCATATAAAGCAACGAAATGGCGACACGACAACGTCAAGTTTCAACACAGAAGCTAAATTGGAATGGAGTCTGGACCGATGTTCTATTCTATCAATCCAACGTACAAACCATATTGGAACTTGACAATCTTATCGACTACTACATGCAAGATTTCAAAATTGATGGTGTTTATGCAATCATCAACATGACGGAAAGTAATCCATTGGGTTATGGACAAAATTCCGAACTTCGATCGAATCAACAATTTGAAGATGAAATCTGCTCGAGAAGTTCCTCCTGGAACTTCAGCCAGCTGAATCGCGCGTCGAATCTGACGTCGTACCTGGCGCAAATTCGTCATCAGAGTGAACCGTGACGAAGATGTGGCCGTACCAGAAATTGACAGCGATGGTGGCGCCGTCCATTCCTGCAGTCTGCCTCACTTGATGGTACCAAAATGATGGCAGATACAGAAGATCGCCCTCTTCGACATCAACCTAACCGTGCATTTAACGTTTGAAAACTTTGACAAGGCGAGGTGAGAATTCCTTCAATGGCGTGGCATTGACGAACAACGGAAACTTCTCCAGATCGGGTTGGTCGGGGTCGACCTGAACCCAAGGAACCTCGCCCTTATCAAGGTCTTGGATCTCAAACCCGCCATCCGGACGCTGATCGTACCGACCCTGGCGACACCGGCGCCGGTACAGGTACGGCGCGTCCGTTGGCGGCAACAACGTGAAATGTTTCCGGCCGCGTACGACAGCATACAAGTTCTCGTAAGGGTCGGCGTGCGTCGAACTGACGGCGCGATCGTCACCGATCCAAAGGTTGATGGCGTCCGGGGCGGCGCCGAATGCGGTCTTTGCGAGGTCCGGCTCCGAGATATCGTCCAGCAGAAGGGCGAATTCGTCGCGAAGACTGTCACATTGCTTCTGGGCGTACGGAACCGGCCGCCGCTCCGCCAGCATCGTCCAGAGCGACGACAACGTCATGGTTCGTTCCAGCGGCTGCACGAACCGATCGTCGACGATGCGGTCGCCACGTCCGTCCGGTGTCAGCGCCACCGTGATCGGCGAGTCGCCAACCGTTGAACACAAATACTCTCTCGACCATTTCGTGAACGCCGGCCAATGACGGCATCCGCCGCGGACAACGACCGGCACATTCAAGGCGACGTAATCGCGCAGGAACCTGATTGCATCAAAATCGGCGACATCGACGACGGCAACTCGGCTGGGGACCCACAGCTCTGCATATCCTTCAGCAGAGCGTCAAACGGATTGCATTCGTACCAGCCGCCTCCTGGCTCATTCGCACGAAGGCTGCGAGGACGTCGTCATAGTTGACGACCATCAATCGGCGCACTTTCGAAGACAGACAAATCGCAGAAAAAAACAATGACGGATTCTGTTTTTATTTTCGGACAAGAAATGCTTATTGCGATGTTGTTGCTGGATTGGATTGGCCACAATAAGCAGCACGCCACGAGACGATCTGTTCATCCGTGATCTTCGTGAAGAGGACCTGCGGGGTGCCGATCTCGTGATCGGCCGGTACGGCGTCCGTGTTGAAGAACGACTGGCCGTCGGCGCCGCCTTTCAACGATAAGACGTCAGGCGATACCTTGAGCTGATTCAAGATACTATTGCAACTTATCAGAGGGATGAAAAAACTGGGCAGTGGCAGGTTACGTTGCCGTGAGACTGGGCATGTACGGCTCGATCAAGGTGGCGATCAGGACGACAGCGGCGACGCCCAACGCGACGATGGTACCAGCGCGTTCGAGCTGGCCCTCCTTATGCAATTTCCAGGGCTGTTGATCCTGGAAGTAGAGATTACACCGTGAACAGGCTGCCATGGCTGTCTTTAGAGCGTCCTTGATAGAGACCAGCTCAAGATCTGAACCAAGACCACGTTTAGCAAACAAGCGGAAATTCCTCTGATAAGTTTCTTTGAAAACGAGAAAGTCAAAACGTTGAACACGAAAACTTTGGATTTGTAAGAAACATTTCAGGCAAATAAAACCAAGGACATTGGCAGTATTGGGACGCGTTCTCGTTCATATCGGCGATAAAGGCGTCGTCTTCGGGGGTGAGGGCGTGCATGGTTGGGATTTTGCCGCCGAAAAATTTCGTGACGAAGACCAGGGCGCGGTTCACGAAGTTGCCGAGATTCTTCAGTAATTCCCCGTTATTCTTCTGCTGGAAATCATCCCATGTAAATACAGTATCTATGCAGCATATCACATTCATTTCAACGACCATAACACCAGCTGGCCCGAACCTGAGTTTTCGGGACGATTCACGAGCAGGTAGTAGCGCCAGACCGATGACGACACGCCCGTTAGCTGGGCGGTGTCACCAAAGACACCGACACCACGGCTCTTGGAGAACTACAAAATCATCTTCAGAAAACGAAATACCAAACAACGAGGATACCGTTCAGAACGGGCGAAACCGAAACCGATGCGAAAATTGTTACAAAAAAGTAAAGCGAAAAGAAGGTCGGGCTGGATAGACCTTTCCGCTCTCATAGTTGAGATATTCAGTTGTACTGATATGATGCAACATCGTGTATCCTTGATTAGCTCCCATCAACATGGACGGGAAGATCACCGTATGAAAGGGGATATTATCCTTGCCCATGAACTGGACCAGTTCAATCTTCGTATTCGGGTCCGGGTTCTTCCACCAACGCTCCCATTCCGGCGTGTACGCCGCCGTAATCGACAGGTATCCGATCGGGGCCTGGTCGCAACAATCAGAGCGGGGACCAGCACGACGACGATTCCATACATCGAACCAGACATAGAACACCTTGTCGCGGTATCCGTCTTTAGGGACCGGGATGCCCCATTTCAGATCACGCGTGATCGAGCGCGATTTCAACCCAGTCGCCAGCCAGCCGCGTGTCACCTGGACTAGGGTTAGGGTTTTAGGGTTAGGGTTGGACACGGGAACCCAGCACCTGGATGGAGTTGGCAGACCAGTGTCCATCGACGGATTGTTGATCGATCCATTCAGTGAGCGGTTCCTGACATTTCGGTAGATCGATGAACAGATGCTTGGACGACTTGACAATGGGTCGGGATTTATCAGCAGCACAATATGGGTCCTTAAGAAGGATCGCGTTCATCAGATGACCACAACCGTCACATTGATCGCCATGAGCGCCAACATACCCACAATCCGGGCACGTTCCTGAAACCGTCAGCGCGCAGGTCAGCAGCAGGGGCGTACTGCTCCCCTACCTCCAACGTATCGATCGGCGAGGAACGACTGGCATTGTTCACAGTACAGCTGCTCGACAATGTCCTCATGGATGATACCGGCCGCCTCACATTCATGGAAGATGTTCTGGACGATCTCGGTCTGGGCCGGCTCTGACGTCCGCCCAAATACATCGAACTAATCAAGATCGGATCAGCAATCACAGCAGCACAGATCGCACCCCCTATCTACCTGAATATCGAACCTAATATGCACAGATGAGATTGGGCGGGCCAGTACGGGGAGGGGATAGGCGGTTTACCATTTGTAAACGTCGGCGTGCAGAGCGTGGTATTTATCGCAGATCTGTCGGGGTGGGAGACCTTCCTGGATAGCTTTCTGTTCGGTAGCGGTGCCGTATTCATCAGTACCGCAGACATAGATGACATTATAGCCTATAATATGATGGGGTCATACATGGGGTGATGGGGTCCAGGCTCCTGACACCATACCTCGAAGGCGGGCGAATCTCGCATACACATCAGCGCTCAGGACACAGCCGATGATGTTGCCGAGATGCGGGACGTTATTGACATAGGGCAACGCCGACGTCACCAGGACATTACGCTGGCCCGGTACAGGCAAGATCGGAGTCGCCTGCTGTATGCTGGGATTAGTCATGACTGAGCAGACGCCAAATGGTCGCAGATGGAAAGAGACCCAGAACAGGGGCAGGAGTGACGCAGCCCACACTATTACGCAATCCGTAGATCACAAGTTCATCACCCCGATTCGGTCACGTCCGTTTTAGGCCTGCAATATTTCACTAAGCTGATAGGAGTGCGTTCTGCCATGTAGTGTAGCGCTACTTAAAGACATCTTCAAACCATCTACGAGATCGTCCTCCCTCAGATAGTCCTCGAGCATAGAGCGTATGCGTTGGACGACTTCCTGGGTGGGCTTCAGGCCTGACAAAGCAGCACATGGTTGCAGTTGCTCGGCGGCTTTAATCTTGGCCTGATAATCGGTCCCAATCACCCCTGGCTTAAGAACTGGCGTTCTACGACCTTAATATTTATTACCCTGAGTTGCTTCACAACTTGCAGTTCCGCTAAACTCAGTAGTCAGCTTTATTACTGTCTTAGAACAAACTAGGATCGGATTATTGAATTCGACTAGTATGATGGTATCAATGGGCGGTGCTGTATGCATAGCATAAGTGCTGAGGCACGTTGGCTTATTACCTTTGTGATCATCAGGAGCTCTTACTTCCGTTTTCGCCCTCCTTATTGAAAACGCGGAATTTGGTTCAGCCCATTTGGACTTTATAAATCGCTCATCAACAGTTGCATTTAGTTGCCGTGAAATCTCCCCCAGATACAGGCTCGTTCCATTTGCAAGGATTTATTCAACGTTTGCTGGGTATTCCATCAATGTCACCTTTGAGTCTAACCACATAAACGCCTTATGAGAACCCTCGACTCGCATATTCTAATAGAATTATTAACTTCAATAATGCATCGAAATATTCCAGCCGGCTTAATTTCTTCTCAGCGGCAGACAAGTCGGAATGGTGGGTTGCGATCTGTGGTTTTTATCCTGCCAAAAGTAGTTGAGTCATGGTGGTTGACGTCATGGTCTTTGTCATTCTTGATTTCGATCCAGTTCCTGTTTATGATTTTATGTTTACGATGGCGGCGACCTGTTGGCTGTTTCTAGCTTTGGTCGCTGTCCATTTCGTATCCGGAGCCGATAACGGCGTCTGGAAAGGCGACGATGACAGACCCGAACGTCACGAGCATCACTACCCGCAACCTCCATTATCCGATCAACCATTGCTGAACGCCAATACATCCGCCCCAGCAACGAACCTACCCCGTTCTCTGAACGTCCTCGAAAGCGGTCATATCCAAGAGCACCACCGCCCGCGAGAGTACGATAACAAAGATGATGACATCGTCGTACGGCACGGGAACAACCGCGACGGCTTTGTCAACACGATCGTCGTGGATGGGAAGGAATCCGACCCTGATTACGACCTGATCGAATACGAGAGCTATGCTGGTCCATATTACGACGACTGGCATGATCACGGAGATGAGCGGCATCACGAATCGCACCGCCGACACGACGACGACGACGACGACTACGACGATGCCGAATTCCGGCGAAACGCGCATGACGACCTGGTTCAGCACGCCCAAGCGCCGTTCAATGACGAGCTTGACCGAGATCGGCGATACAGCCATCTACCGAAAGTCAATGATGACGATCACGTCGACACCGAGTTCGAATCGGAGCCGCGACATCGTCCGTTGGGACAGCACGTCATTCACGATCTGACCAACGGTGACGACGACTATGATGGTGATGAGCACGGCAACAGTCACGATGTGATCGCATTGCCGAAATTCATGGCTCCCATGTCTCATGGAGGTAATGATAATGCCGCCATTGTCATGATTGGAGATGTGACTCCATCATGAGAGAGAGAAAGAGAGAGAGAGAGAGAGTGGACCCCTCTAATAGTGCTCTTTCTCTCACACACAATCTCTATGTGAATGTGCGATTCAGCTTTAAACCCCGAGCTTATATCCCTGTGTTATTTCACCAATACACGAGACGTTGTTAGTTTCCAGTCATGTTCCATTAATACAGTGCTTAGCTGGTTCAGTTCGCAAATAACACGATACGATTATCGTTAGAATAGAGGTTCACTCGACCCTGCCTCTCTGTTTGCATCAAAAAGGGTCGTAATAGACCAGAAAATGGCCGATCTCGAAGGTCATATATTTCAACTTTGTTTTTGATTTTTTGGGCCTGTGGCGATTCTAATGGCAGTCCGGAGAATATTTGTTTAGTTTCGTCCAGTATTCTGCTCTTGTAACCAAACTGCTTTTATGGTCAATGGAAACGCAGGAAACCCCAAATGGTTACGCTACATTTTGTAAAATCTTTTCTTGTCAGTCGAGAAAAGCGTTTCTGCGCAGTCCACGCACGCTGGTTTCGTGACAGCACTTCCATAAATGCAGATAAATGCGTCAGCAACATGGAATAAATTTGCGTACTTTTGTGAATCATTTCTGGTCTGTGCTTGAAATCACCGATTTTGTCGTCATTGATACAAGCCAGAATGGGATGTTCAGCCATCCTTAAATGTTTCACGATTAAGCATTTCTGAAAGTTCTCGTAATAACGTCTAAATATCGATCAGCAATGGTCGCAAGGGTGGGTTAGTGATGGCGCCGACCCCGTGACGGCATTCCGGCATCCAATGAGCTTCTGGTCGAGATCGTCGCAGCCGGAGCCGGAGCCGGCACCGGCCGTCCCCGGTCCCGCCCCGGATACGCCCAGCTTGAAGGAGGCCCGATATCAGATCGAGGGCGTTACCGATATGTTCAACAGGTCGGGGGTCATACCGGCCGTTGCGCTGCTCGTGATCGTCTCGTAGAATGAACGAATCGTGTTTCGAGAAATGCATCGGGAAGATGAACGATCCGGAGCTGAACATCGGCGAGATGAGCTGTATTGATCGCTGTGTCCTCAAGTACATGCTGGCCCAGAACCAGATCGGCATGAAGTTGCGTCAGGAAACCGTGCAACAGCAGCAGCAGCAGCAGTGATTTTGTTGGTAAATTGTTACTGCTGATTATGGTCTCTCATGACTGATTCTGCATTTAGTGCATATCGATTGTATTCTGTTTTTGCAGTGTAATATATCATTGATTTAGAATCTATGGCACATGTTCCGATCAACAGCCGGATTGTCAAACCCGCTATTCTGTTTGTTTTGTTATTATTGTTATCATTCATATCAATTACCTTTTTCTTGTTGATGATCGAGTCGACTTAACTGGTCCTGCCGCAAGATGAATTGCAATTAGCTTTCAATCGCAGGAATGCACTTTGACTATGATGATTCCAGCGAAACTTTCATATTGTATGTTGAATTCTAAGCAGAAATAGGGTCTTTCGTCATACAAAGATAAGGATTGAGTTTTGTGTAGCCAGAACGAGCTTCATCATTGCCAATGAATGGCAAAATTCCTGGCTTTCTGCCAAGGCACTTAATTGAGAACATTCTTCACAGTTGGCCACCTACTGGCCGAGGCAGGATGGCCAACATTACAGTTACAAAAGACTTTCAGGATCTTCAAATCAACCCGAGATCTTGGTAAATTCACTCCTATTCATGCAGTCAACCTCGTTAAACGACGATCGACATTAAGGTAACCAGTATGGTAAGAATCAACTCAACAATCGTTTGGACAATCGTAACCGACC